>JARQZK010005126.1:432500-436441 GCA_030704885.1 Cynegetis impunctata | reverse complement strand
ACCTGTTATATGAATTTCTGATACTCGGTGGGACAAATAAACGCTTTATTAACTATATCTGAAGCAGGATACTTCATTTAAATAAACAGAAGTTACTAAATTCCAGTGGAAAGTTGAGTTATATTTAATATCCTAGTTCACTAGCCTAAACAATCAAGGACTATTGTTTTTATATGACGGTCATATAAACTTAATAAACTGTTCTATTCACTCTCGGAATATCCAGCAGATTGTTTCTATAGGCCAGGTTTTTAAAAATTAATTAATTGGTTTTATAGCCTTCATCATTTTGTTAAATACATTTAAAAAATCATCCAGTTTGATACTAGACGCTGGTGGTATAACTTTGAATATACGATTAGTTAAGTATAATTAATCCAGTAATCTGTAAAATTGTATGTAATGAACAATTTTTTCAGCCCAAATGTATAATAATGTCTGAAAAAATTATCCCTCATTATACACAATGAAACTTGAGCATTACAAAAAAAATTCAAAATGAATTAGTTAATAAATTTGTTGAGCATGTTCTTCTCAGACCAGCAATTGAATTATGTTTTAAGGAATCTACAACTAACTTATATTAATGAGCCATTTTCTAAATGAAACCACATTAATACTGGTGGTAAAAATAAAACATTCTTTAATGTAATCATTCTGTATCTCTTTATTAAAATACATAACAAAATAAATATAAATTCTCATATTAAAAAATATAATACAAAAATATATATCACTTAAAATACTTTTAAACAAGGAAATTTACTATCATAGTATAATTAAAAATAACTCCACTTCAGATATTTCCAAATTCAAAAAGGTATTTATTCTTGGTACTTTTTTTTGAATACCAGGCAAGGGCCAATTTTTGGAATTAATTGAGATATTGTATTATCTTCCAACATCTTGAAAGAATCCTCATCAATTCCTTCATCTGAAAAGTGTATGAATGTGTCAAATAAACTCTTGAGTTATTTCAAGAAGTAATCATTATTCACCAAAAATATATTCCACCTTATTTGCGAATAATAATGCGAAACCATATACCTACATATTATTTATTCATAATAAAAATGATTGATTCAATTTACAAAGAGCATCTTAAAAAAAGAGGGGGGAAGTAATAACTACTCTCTGTCTACTATACATAAAGGTCATTTTCGTTGTGCATGCCGCGTGATGTTGGAAAACATGAGATTCCCGCGCGTTTTATTGCATTTTCGAATAATCCAATTATTTGGAAATATGCGAATGAATTTCATCTGTTCTGCAGAACAGATCTCAGTAAAAAAACTTTTTTCTCTTATGCATATAGGTCTGCATTATGCAAGGTCAACTTCGTAGTGCATGCGATATCCCGCGCGTTTTCAAATTGTTCATTGTTAACTCTAGTTCTGTAATATTTGATAGAATTTCAATCCTTTCTGCGAATCAGATTTCAAAATTAATCATTTTTTCCCCAATGCACTAAGGTATCAATAAATACAATATGTGCTACCTACCTTTAAAACCGTGTTGTATAACTGCGTTGTCCAGTCCAAAGCCATTTAACAGTGTTTCAATATTCATTGTTATCAAAATGGATTATCAAATAGTTAACACAAAATATACACCCACTATCATTGGTAAAAGAAAAGATATAAGCAAAAAAATCTTCAAGCACAAACACGCAGAGAGAAGAGCATAACCGCACGCGAAATTTCGATCAATTGGGAGTATAATAGAATGAATGAACGAATCGAAGTACGCATTGCGAATGAATCGTAATTATTCGCCCCCTGGGTTCGTAAATTTTCGTTAGAAACGTAAAGAAATAGCCTATTATTTTGAATAAGCGGTTGTTTACACCTAAAGTCAAAGTTGTTCCAGCTTAGACACTAGATGTCTTAGGGGAATCAGCAATTTTCAGTAAGCTCTGACGTATAGACTTGAAAATCCGTTCTATTATAATTAAACGACATTTGTGTAAAATTATGAGATAGGTTACTAACGTTAAATGATCATTCTTAGAAAGATTCGCTTCTTTGTCAGTATTGTACGGGAGTTCTAAATCAATATACTTTCCTCTTCAACTTATAGAATTTTCAGATATGGATAATATGAAAAAGATCAGAAAGACGATCATATAAACTCTCTTTTTTCAGTGTACTACTATATATCAGACTAGTTTAGCACTATATATTCACTATATATACTATTTAAGTACTTCACACATCAGATCTTTGTACCAAATTATTATATTTGGTTCCTGTTAGAAAAAGACTATGTATCACAACACAAAATAATCGAAATTCCAAAGTCATACAGGGATTCACGTTACTATAGCCCTAGTAATTCATATCAGACTCAAGTACTATAATACCATTGATATACCGACTACTTTAGAACTATATATAAAGTTTATTATAAAAAAATGTATTTTATCCGAAAACTGATTGATTTGATTCATCTAAGAAAAAGATTATGTATTGCAAACGGAAGATATTATTATCATATTAAAATCACGAAATATATCATAACTGTGTCCTAATGAAACGAAAATGTTATTGTGGCTTCTTTATTCAATTTTCTTCTATCCTCAGAACAAGCTATTTGTGAGAACATTTTATAAATTTTAAAGTGACATTTAGAATTTCAGTCAACCAGATGTTATACAGTAGGTAGTTCATTGAACTACTCATAATTTTCTGTTGCAGCCAATTCTGAAAGGCCCTATTGGATTGTAGAAACCGACTACGAATCTTATGCCGTCTGTGTGGTTTGCTGGCAGTTATTAGATTTAAAACGGAATCCCATGAACTTGAGTGAGTTATCTCAAATAATCAAACTTTTCTGAAAATAATTAAATTTTACAGGAAATTTATGGTTAATGACGAGAGCTCCTATGCATCTCCATCAGAAGATATTTTTGAAAAAGTTGCATCTTTTGACGCTTGGAAAGCGAATAATATCAGCCATGACCATCTTAGAAAACTCGGATCATTCTGAATGTACTCAACATGAGTATAATACATATGGCTCGTAGATCTTCTTCATACAATTTTTTCAGCGTTCAATGTTCGTTATTAGAAAAAAGGCCAGGAACATAAATGAATCAGAAATAAAGAACTTATTTCAAGAATCCGTTTTTTATTCATCTTGTTAATCTATATTTAAGACTAATTGAACCTAACTGACGCAGCAGTAAATAAAGTTGTGACTACAACTTTATTCTTCGAATTCAATACCCTATAATATATGTGTTGTTTAACTAAGATGATGATCATGATGAAATGTTGGTGTGTTCCTTGTCAATATAATTAATTAGTCTAGTCCAAAAAAAATTTTGTGTCCTGGAATATTGATTATATGAAAACAACTTGTGACAACGGAATAATACGTTTGGTTGCATACGGTGTTTTCTGAAATATACCGACTTAAGTTCTTCGTAAAAAACTGACATCATAAAATGAAAAGATTTCTTTGGCAATTTCTAAAGAAAAACAAATGAATTATTTCTTTGCATAAAATGGCAACTTTTAAAGTTGCTTGAAGAAATTTCAATCAACATTAGTGAATGAACAATGACATTTATGTATATCATATATATATATATTATATATATATATTATATATATATATATATATATATATATATATATATATATATATATATATATATATACCGATATTCATATATTTACGTTCTTAGTAAAGTTGAAATCACTGTAATTAAAATAACTTCAAGCAATGTTAAGTTGAGGAATTGAGTCACTATAAATTGCTATTTTATGCAAAAAGAACTGATTTGTTTTCCTTTAGACATAGCCAACAATATCATTTCGTTGTACGATAGCAGTTTACTACGAAATATATTTCGGAAAACAACGCAATCTTATGGCAAATAAAAAAAATGTTGTATTATTCATGTAAAGAGGAAAAACTCTTGTAAAAACCAACTT
>JARQZK010005126.1:282500-430000 GCA_030704885.1 Cynegetis impunctata | reverse complement strand
CAAAAAAAACAAGCTCTGACAGAAAAGAAACACATCGACATTTTCAAACTCTAAAAACTCTCCAACTGAGTAAATGGCAGTTTCTATAGATTCCTCTTTACAATAATCCTGAACTGATCGCTGTGAGATCCTTCAACCATAACGGAAGCTTATTGACATGTCTACAGCATAAAAATTCGGGTTTTTTTGATTTTCCAAGCCTCACATGGTCCTTTTAATAATGACTTAATTCTGGTGTTGTGAAAATGGGTATCGAATTAACCTTATACAAACTCTTCCTTTTGTGCACATACATCAAACTTTCTAATACAAAAATTGAAGGAAAAGTTAAAATTTTAAGCTCCTTGAACTTATTTCTACAGCATTCACGATAACCAAGACCGCCTACTATTCTCACTGCTCGTCTTTGTAGTCTGAATATAGTATCACGCTTGGCACAATTACCCCAAACAATTACACAATATTTCAGATGGGACTCAATCAAAGCAAAATACAAATACCTGGTGACAGCGACGCCGCCAAAACTCTAAGAGCAAATGTGTTCCTACTGACCTTAGATGCTACACTGTCCTCATGGATACCCCAGCCAAGGTTATGATCAAGGCGAACTCCAAGAAACTTCACACTTGCATTGGATGGATCAGCCTTACTTCTCAAACTAAGAAGAAGCTGCTGTGTCTTAGAATTATTCATGCTTAGCTTGTTCACCGCGAACCATTTAAATGCCCTCATCAATGCTTCCTCAGCTGTCTCTCTCAAAACTCCAATATCATATGACTTGACTGATAAAGTGGTGTCATCAGCAAAAAGCAGTGTGTTAGTTTCAGGCATGAAGTCAGGAAAATCATTCACATAGATCAAAAACAGTAGGGACCCATGTAGAGCCTTGAGGCACACCCATCCTCAATGGCCGCAACTCCGAATACAACACCATCCACATACACTGCTTGATATTGTCAGTTAGAAAGGAGCATATAAACTTTTTGATGTCTATCAAATCCATACCTTTCAAGTTTGTACAAAAGTTGTCACGAGAGACACAGTCAAATGCTTTGTTAAGTCAAGAAACAATGAGAGAGAGTGCTGCCCAAGCTCAAAACATTCCAGAGTAGAATTAAACAAATTCAGGATAGCATCACACTTACCTCTGCCCTTACTAAAACCATACTGCTCTGCTGCAAATAGCCGATTCTTCTCAAAGAAATCAACTATTTGTCCACATATTAATTTTTCTATAACTTTGGAGAATACAGGTACCAAGAAAATCGGTAGATAATTAGCATATATATTATATATTATATATATATATATATATATATATATATATATATATAAGTATATAATATATATATATATATATATTATTTCAAAGTATAAGTTAAGTATATAATAAAATATATATATATATATATATATATATATATATATATATATATTATATATATATATATAATATATATAATATATATATATATATATATATATATATATAATATATATATATTAATATATATATATATATATATATATATATATATGTATTTGATACTTATTCATCTTTTTGTAACAACAGTCTATTTGTGTTTGAAATCGAATTAATTAAATATTTTCATGGCACCCTTGATATTCTCAATACTTTTGAAGCATGAAAATTAATTTAGCGTTTAGTGAATTTTAGGAAAATTGGAAAAGTTGGTACTTATTATGTGCTACTTTTTCCAATATCAGCAGGGCAGGTAATATTTGAGAAACTACAGAAAACCTTTCGACATAATGGGACAAATGGGTTTTCGAATTATTTAAGGAGCAGTTAATGATATTTTTAAAAATTGACAAATTAAAAAAGCAAAATTCCTACATTAACTTTTTTGTGGCTGTGGTCGTGAACTACGTGGACGAATAACTACGTGGTATTCAGTCCTGCTAATATTAGATGGTAAAGGAAACCACATAAATATTTTCTCACGTGAAGTATGAAACAGATTCTTAATTATTTGATTTTAAGATTTGTCTTTGAGAAGACATCACACGTAACAAATTACACCTTTTCTAGGAAAAATTGATGTTGTGGATGTGATTGATGATTGGCCAGATATTCACAAGTTTTGCGAATTAAATGACGAAACGTTAATAGTTTAGGTTAAATCGGGTAAATAAAAGTCCAATTTATTTGAAACAGCCTGTTTGAAATAAATTGGACTTTTATTTACCCGATCCCAAACCCAACAATTTTCCACGCATCATCATCTACTTTGGATCGTTAAAGAAAAATCGAAAAACTAATTGTTTAATTGAGCCTGAGGCGGTTTTCAAACCTGTTGTTGCTGAAAAAAGATTAATAATTAACAATACAACAAGAATAGTTCGAAAATTAAGGAATATATATATATATATATATATATATATATATATATATATATATGTAAAAATAAATTCGATGGACGATGAATCAACTATGTGGTAGTTCATATTCATATTAAAAAAATTAAATAATAAGAAAATAACTTGTCTAAAAACCACAAAATGAAAATAACTTTTTATTCGACTAGTTTCGCCTGTTACAGCATTATCAAGACTCAGTCTTGATAATGCTGTAACAGGCGAAACTAGTCGAATAAAAAGTTATTTTCATTTTGTGGTTTTTAGACAAGTTATTTTCTTATTATTTAATTTTTTTAATATATATATGTAACAAACAACAAGGTACGTAACTACGTCTGGCGCTATCTCGAAGAAGACGTTGGAAACTATCTACCGACTAGAGAATAATACCATATACCATAAATAAGCTAATGTTTCATGTCCACAATAGTTCATGGTAGTAGGCGAAGAAGATGCCAATGAAGTTTTTATCTGCAATTCGAAGTAACTGAGAACAGACAGTATTTGCAAACTATTGCATTTTCGGATTCTTACTCATTTTTTAGTTCTAACTCCCAAATTAACCTAATATTCAGAAGATGTTTCATTTGAATGAAATATAATCAACGTAGGTATAGGCTAGTCAATAATCTGTAACTTATTGCATTACAAATAAAAATTTTTGTATATTTCCCTACAAATTGATTGGTTGAATTTTTATCCCTTTAAGTGCATGGAGTCTAGATTAACTGCCTCTGCGCCATAAAAAAATTTTTGTTAAAAATTGTATCAAATGGTGTCTAGTGGTAACTGCGGTAGAAAATGTAATTTTTTAATTAATTTTTTGGTGATATTGCATATATTTTTTTCTGTGACAAAATGTCTCACACGGCCGAAGAGCAACTAAAAAATCGTTTGCTCGTGTGCCTCCATTATGACGCTTCATTATGAAACACAAATCTTGCAACGCTTTTTGCACCCGTTCGGGTGTTTTCCCCACCACTATTTTGTGGTTAACGAGTCTTTTGCGTGTTTTAATCTAGTATTTTCTTATGCGCAAGGGAGAAATTAAGCTATGAAGATGGCCAAGACAGTAGGTACGGCTAGGTATGTGTAGGATTGTCCGAGCAACCGCATATGTGCAAAGAATATTTTTAATGAAATTACATAAAATATCATAAATATTTGTTGTGTATGATAGGGTTGAAACTTAACTTAAATTCCACACGTATACCTAATAACTTTTTGTTTTTGCATATAGTTTTGCATATAAAATATATTGTTAAATAAAAAAATTGAATCAATCGAAAAAATATACCTTTATTTCTGTAAGGCTATTTCTAGTGAAGTTCTTCTACGCAGCGATATCTATAACCTCATACAAACATACGAGAAAATGTGCGCGCTCAAGACACACAAATCGTGATAAACTTTTATACGTGTGCGTCAAATATGGGCACATGGCACTTAAGGGTTAAAGACATAATAATTTCCTGTTTTTATTTTCGGTATTTGCATAATAAATTTCATGGATTGATTTTACAGTATATTGGGAATGTGGTACACGTATATGCAGCTCACTATCCTGAAAGGCTTTTGGACGCACATTCACATTGCTACCATGCGGAATATTACTTGTTACCGAACGGCTTTGGAATTTACACTATTTCGAAAACCTACCTGAAGTAGTGCTTTTTCGGATTATTAATCTTCTGAGTTGATCGAATTTCGAGAACAGCTTGCCCATATTCCAACAAACTAATCAACGCTGAACACATGATCGACGCGAATCATAAAAATCCTAGTTCTGTTATTGGAGCTTACTTAACATAAACCTTAGTGATCACAAACAACATGAATCCGTATGACACGCGTCGATCATGCTATTAGCATTGTTTAGTTCGTTGGAATCTGCAAGTTGAATCGAGTATAAGGATATGGGATGAAGAGGAGCAATAATTTTTAGTTCTAGTTTCTCCAAAACTAATTTACTATTGAATTTATATATATATATATATATATATATATATATATATATATACATACATAAATTTTAAAAAAATTATAATGTATATACATATAAATATACACCCATTTCTTCGTGCTAACGAGACACGTCCGTGACTATGAATTGAAGTAAAACTAAGAAATTTATTCAAAACAAAACAAAACAAATCAAACAAACCTCCTGAGGGAGCTGGTTCTACTACTTAGTATGTGAATGGAATTGATGCATCATTGTATTAACAATTTTTCTTAACCGCCGCCATTGTGATGGAGTTATCTCTACAGAAGAGCAAATTCTCAAAAACTACGAAATAACATGATATCTCATGTTATTTCGTGGTTTTTAAGAATTTGCTCTTCTTCCTGCTTCCCCATAATGAGTTAGACGTCAAATTCCTTACTTGGATTGGGTAAATACCAAGTAAGGTCTATAACTTTTGGTTGTTTTAACAATTTTTCACAACCACTGCCATCAAAATGCAGATATTTCTTGTTTCATTGTGTAGTTAGGGGTTTTCTCACCTCCAGAGTCCCTTAATTTGACTCAGAAGCTTAAGAATTCTTATGTAAAAAAGAAGAAAAATGTGAGGAAAATACGACCTTAGTGACTGAGCTTCACTGCAACCGTGTATACAATCAATCAGCTAACTCAACGAAAAAATTATTTGAAATGTAGCAATGCAATAATGGAGAGTAGGTTGATATTTTCTGAAGAAACAGATATTTAAAACCATTGAATTATAGTCTAATTGGAAGTTTAGTGGGAAATTATCAAAAGTTTAGTTTCTATTGTTCATTTTCTCTGAGTGAAATATTGCTTTATATGATTTTTCTTATTATAGGGCATTAGTAGACGTACTTCGTCATTTCATGAGAATTCATGAAAATAAGCAGTTTTAATAAACTGTGTTCAATATCACACAAAGACGTTTTAACACTTCACTTCGAAGAAAATTTTGATTACTAGAGCGAAATTAATCAGATGGAAAATTTGTGATTTTCAACAAAGTTACATGGGAACACCTTGATTCCTGAAAAAAATTTCTTATAGTGGCTACCTTGAAATGCCAAGCAAAAACGACTATTCTACCCCCTTTTAATTTGTTATTTATTGATGAATAGTTTTCTTCAACTGACGTGACTTTTACCTTGAACAATGAAGGATGTTCTCTTAGCTGTATTTTGCCCGAAAAGAATAAGCTATTGCAGTGCGCCGAAAGTCAACAGGTGCAAGGTCATCCATTATAGACCATCTAGACCACAATTTTTTTGATGTCTTATACATATTACCATCTCCAACAATTCTCATCAAACCAAATGAGCCGAAATTCGGGGAGTTTTTTTTTCGAGGTAGCTCCTGCACATTCAATTCAATTTCAATTCAATTTATTCAAGAAATTTTTTTTTAGATTACATTGAAACAGGTTTACAATTTTCATATTTTAAATATATCTAAGTAGCAACAAAACACCTAGGTGAAAACACCTGTATGTGCATGATAATCTAATTATTGTAAATTATAGTACTTATTTAAGGTAATTATGACACTTAAGTATTCACAGCTTGGCTATAAAATTTAGGAGCCATAGTTTTATAAAGCGCCGATTTATAATTTCTTCTTGAATCCAGGGATATTCAATTTGTGTTCAATATTACCCCTGGTCATATAGCCATGGGCAGTACAGTTGGACTTCAAACTTTCATGAGATTGCACAAAACAACACACTGCAAGGATATATAATGTTCTAATGTTATATAAATCTGATGAGTACAGCATACATGTGTGACACAGTCTGGGTTTCTTTAGAATTATCTTCACAATGTAATTCAGCACAGTTTTTAATTGACGCAAATGAATACTATACATACCCCCCCAAATAATATTTCCATATCTAAGTAAGGGTTCAACAAGTGCCTTGTAAATTGTAAAAAGGAGTTTTCTGTCTAATATTTCGCTGAGTATGTAAAACTTGTGGATCAAGCATCGAATCTTTTTACATAGATAGAGCACATGTTGGTCCTATTTTAGATTTTTATCGATAATTACCCCTAAATACCTCACACAAGCAGCTTCTTTTAAAGTTTCATTTAGTTCATCAAATTGTATTTGATCAAAGTCAGGTCTGTTTGATGATGTAATTGAAAAAGCAACGTAGCATGATTTCTGAATATTCAATGTCAGTTTGAAAGTGTCCAAAAAGTTTTTGATTTTTATAAAACCAGACTTCAATTTTTCTCTTGCCAAATGCCATGTTTTTTCATGAAAACAAACTACAGTATCGTCCGCATAGGCAACTAATTTTCCCCCCCACATCAAGACTGAATAAGTAATTCAAATAGATGTTAAACAATATTGGTCCAATTACAGTACCTTGCGGCACACCATACTGTACTGCTTTCGGACTACTGATCACGTTCCCGATCCTAACACTTTGAGGTCGATCCGCTAGATAATTTATAAAAACGTCCAACACAATGCCCCTCACCCCACAACTCTCCAGAAGTGTAATATAGGGCGCGACACCGTGTCAAACGCCTTTGCTAGATCGAGAAAAAGCGCAATACATTTATCACCTCTATCCATACAATGCATTATATCCGATACTAGTTCGTACATAGCATCCGAGGTACTTTTCTCCCCCATAAATCAAAACTGGTTCTCAGACAACAAATTACCAGATATCAAAAAATCCATCAACCTAATTCTAAGATATTTTTCAAATATCTTTGCCACATTTGAAATTACACTTATTGGCCTATAGTTGTTAATATTATTTTTTCCCCTGACTTGTAGATTGGTGTAACAGTTGACATTTTAAATTCCTTAGGAACTTTACCAGTTTTGAATATAAGATTAATGATGTGAACCAAAGGAAGACTAATAAATTTATGAAAATGCTTCATTACTTTAGTTGATATATTATCAGAGCCCGAGAAACAATTCATTTTTAGACTATTTATATGATTTATTATTTAATTGGAATTTGTTGGTCTCAAGTACATAGAAAACAGAGAACTATTGCGTATTTTGAATGGTACAGAAGGATCAGCAACCCTATCTGACATCTTTTTCCCAACTGTTACAAAGTAATCGTTACAGTATTCGGCAATTTCTCCTGGATCAGTAAACAAAATATTCGGGTCATTTTTTATTTGAGATAGTTTACAATTACTGACGCCTTCATTCGTTGCCTCAGAAACCAGCTTATACATTTTTTTCATATTGTGTACGTTTTCGTTAATTTCTGTTTTATAAAATTCATTTTTAGTGAATCTAATCATTTTAGTAAAGCGATTTCTATATTCCAACCTTTTCTGTGTCGAAGAACTTGCTGTTAAGGCTTTTTTCAATTTATCACGCTTTTTTATTGAAACGATAATAGCATTTGTAATCCAAGGTTTGATCTTATTAAATTTATTTTTTAAATTTACTTTAGTTTCAGATTTTTCAATGATAGATTTTAAGTTTTGTATAAGATAACTAGCTGCAAGCTCCGGCCCAGAAAAGGCAAAAGTATGACTCCAATTTACCTCGGCTGCTAATGAACTCAGTTTGTCATAATCAATTTTTTTTATAAAAGTTTGTTGTTTCAGTTGGACAGCCTGCAAGTTACTATCTAATTCCGAAATATTTAGCATAATTTGAGTTACATACATTGAGTAAGAGGGTTGAAATTTGGTGCGTGGATTGAGTTGATATCGATGTATGATGCACTTCGCGTAGACTATACCGCTTTGAATTGAAATTAAAACTTCGACCTGCTTCGCTACTAGTATGAGCTACACTTTGGGGCAAACGAATTTTTTTTCGAGCCGTATTTTCACCTGCTTCGCACTCAGTAGGCGATGCTCTTACTAAGACCAGACCCATTTTCACAAGTGTCATTAGCTTCACCTGATTCGAATAGAATCTTTCAACTTCATTCTCACTGAGTTTGAGACATCTGATTGTTTTGAACACGTAATAAGGACTGGTTATAATATAATAATTCCATCACTTTATCTTGTCCTGACCAGAATCATCAGAGTTAAATGCTTTTATTAGGTTGAAATGTGTTTGACGAAATTTTTCTGATTGTTATTGAATTACTAGAGAGTTCAACATTTCACAAAGCTTCAATTTGTATAAAATGATTCGTACCCTCGAAACTGCAGTCAGACATTCTTACCAACGAATATCGATACTTAAAAAGAAGTTATGAATCATCCCAACCTTCTTGTTGGTACATAGGAAGGATCTAATTGAAGTGAATCTTATATAATACATATTCGATGATAGTAATTATAATATGATTCTTCTATATATACATTCTTATTCAGTGGTCATTTGAGATAAACAACTTGAAAAAATTGGATGAAAATTTCTTAAGTTGACCAACCCTAATACATCTTACAGATTATTCCGAACAAATGCTCTATAATTTAGTCAACAAAACATAACTATATTATATGGATGATTATGTATATACAGTGCATGTAATTATAATTCAGATTTGTAATATAACATTACTGTGTGTCTAAGTGAGCATGAAAAATCTTTTATACTACGCTTTATATAACTTATTGATTGGGCCGATATTTGATGAAAATCCATTATAATATTGTTAATAAAACTTCACAGTTTTCGATTTTCACTATATTTTGTGAATACATGTGTTGAGGTTCATGTCCTAAAGTTGGCCAAACTAACAGGAACTTTGGAGTTCGAATATCAAAACATAAGAAAAGTTACGACAAGGAAAAATCAGATTTTACTTATGCATCGCATCCCCTAGAACATAATCATATTTTTAATAGTGAATTCGAAGTATGACATATAGAAAAGAAAGGCTATACACTCAATTTATTAGAAGCTCTTCAAATCGATAGTATGAAAGAATCCAATAATTTGTTAAATGACCAATTAGATATGAATAATCCACCGTTATTTAATCTTTTCTAGATGTAATATTGCATGTTTGTGCCTATTGTGTCATTAACAGTTTATACTTTCTACCTGCTAAGTGATTACGTTTAGTATTTCCTCATTCTTATTGTATATTCCCTTCCTTCATCTTTCAATATTCTCGTTGTGAACATTAGTATGGAGGCCTCGGTAGACCAGGCGGTATGGTTTACCGCTTGTAAACCGAGGATTGTGGGTTCGAGTCTCACCTTGCTCTTGGGTGTTGTGCATGCCCAGAATTTAGTGGTTATAGATTTAAGAGAAATTGTTGGGTAATGTGCATCGTTCACAAGCCCATTGGCCGTTCAGAACCGGCGTTAAACTGTAGGCCCCTCGAGATAAAAAAAAAACATTAGTATGTAATATACATCTGAAGAAGCCACTGTGTCTGGTGAAACAATTGTCATGTTAACAAAATATAGTGAAAATCAAAAATTGTGAAGTTCTATATACAATACTACGCTTTATAATTTGTGTCATTTGAAATTTCAGATCGGGAAGACAAAAAACTATATATGGAACGTTAAAACAAACAGGAAGAAGCAATGAAGGAAAATTTTTGATGCACTTTTCATATGTAGATGGTGAGAAAAAAATAATTTTCACTAGCTGTCAATATATTTTAGGCCCCTTAATAAGCTATGTGTATAGTACGAATAAAAGGTTTCTCAGTCAAAATTTTCTCTGTTCTTATCAAATTTTTTGTACAGCTCAGATTCCTCTAGGTATA
Organism: Cynegetis impunctata; assembly: GCA_030704885.1. Classification (NCBI taxonomy): domain Eukaryota; kingdom Metazoa; phylum Arthropoda; class Insecta; order Coleoptera; family Coccinellidae; genus Cynegetis; species Cynegetis impunctata. The sequence goes on along the minus strand of JARQZK010005126.1, from coordinate 419,957 downwards.
AATGAGCAAAAGAGATTCATCGTTCTTGTCATTGAATCAGGAGTTCATAGTTCGACATGTTTGGTATAATTGAATACCTATTCACATAACTATTAAAAGGACTTACTCCTCGTACTATTTTCCCTTACTTTCACCAAAATACCTTTATTTATGGGAGAATTTAGACCAGAATGTCCTGTTTTCAACTATCCTAGATGGCACCACGTTGGTACAGCACAACTCAACATGATAGGAACATTATATGGCCAGTTCCACGTCTCTGGGCTGTGTTCTAATAAAGAATATGCTGAAAAGTATCAATATCATTAGAAAAGTCTTACTAATACCTATGTAACAGTGTATTTACCAGCTCTCAGGAGAGCAGATTTTTCGATAGCAAAGAGCTTCTCGTTAAAGCTTGTAGTTCAACACTAGCCACGATGGAAAAATTTTATTAGAATATGTATGTAGTACTTGATCATACATCCGTCATATTTTTTTTGCAGTAAGTCCTCCACCACCTTATTGGGTTCTAGAAACCGACTATGAAAATTATGCGGTTGTTTGGTCCTGCAGGCAAATGAACACTAAACGAAATCCCATGAATATGAGTAAGTTATAGTCTAAAAAATAAACCAAATTACAAGACGTTTTCAAATTTCACAGGATATTTATGGTTATTGACAAGGACTACGCATCCATCAAGAAAAATTTTGAGGAAGATGAATGATGTACTTGAAAAGTATCATATCAATCAAGAAGAATTAGAGATTACAGATCATCATAATTGTTACTGAAAAAATAAACTATCATTTTGCTTTGTACATTTTTTTTTCGATTTTATGAGTGCTCTTTGATTAATGGTATCATAAATATATCTCAAATAAAGAGTTTCTTAATGACGGTTTTGTTTTTATTCAAACTTTTTCCAGTAAAAATACCAATTTCCATAAAATAGCAAAATAGTTAATTTTAGTCGTATTTTATCCCATAAAATACATACTATTGCAGTGTATCGAAGGTAAGCATTCAGGTGCGGGAGTATTTTTTCCATACATGTTATACCTCCTAGATCATGTAATTCCAAAAATATTTTATGCCTGATATATATATATATATATATATATATAATATTGAAAAAGTTTCCTCTTTTAAATTTCTAGCGTCCATTGCTTCTTTTACGACGTCTCGCCAGCTTCTTCTCGGTCGTCCTCTCTTCCTTCGTTCTGATGGTATCCATTCCAAAACTTTCTTGGGCCATCTTCTGTTATCCATTCTTTTGGTATGTCCAAACCATACTAGTTGTCTTCTTTCGATTTCGTCTGCTACAGTATGTTCCTTGCACATCATTTCTCTTATTCACGTGTTCCGTACCCTCTCCATTCTGGATTTTCGGCAACTCCTTCTTAAGAAATCCATTTCCTTTGCTAGTAATTTTTGTTTATTCTTTTTGCTCACATCCCACACTTCGGCCCCATAAATCATTCACTATGCTTTTGTATCTCTTTTTTGATTCCTTTTTGATTTATTTCTCCCAAAGGAATGAGTTTAATGCTCTAATGGCTTTTCTACCCTTGGTAATCCGTATATGTATATAAATATATACACACACATATATATATATATATATATATATATATATATATATATATATATATATATATATATATTTATATATATATATATATATATATATATATATATATATATATATATATATATATATTGATTTTCAGGTTCTCGCGGAGATAATCTGGTTGTCTCGTTTCCCGGGTTTGTATCCGCGTATTGGCTTCGTCTTCGTTGAAGTCTGCTCGACGTTTCGGCAAAATCACATTTGCCATCTTCAGGTAGCTCTTCTTGGTCGGAATGAATACACTGAACTGAGTGGAAGTGTTATTTGCGTCCTTATATATCCCTCTCCTTCGTTGCGCTTCGTTGTGATTGGTTGTTCTCGGCGGCTGCGGCTTCGCGTGATTGGTCCTGCTGGTTCTGACTGCAGCTCCACCTCGTGATTGGCTGCTTGATTCGAACGTGTACGTGTTGCATGAGTTCTTAATGCTGGTTTCCAAATAGCCGAGATTCGCTGCGCGTCATTTCGGGTGTTCAAACAACTTCTTGCTTTCTCTATCTCGATCGCCTCTCTGGTGATTCTGGTGTGTAGGCGCTGGCAGTTGGAAATCATTCTGGTGTTGGAGAAGTCGATTTTATGTCCTGTGTCAAGTATATGTGATGTAAGGGACGACGTAAGATCTCGTTGCTGTACTGCATTTTGATGTTCGGCCCTCCTCACACTGATTCGTCGGTTAGTTTGACCAATGTATGTGCCGTCACAATAGGCGTGACGAATGATTTTGAAATACTCTTCCTTAATGTGGATACACATTTACTATTCACGAAAAAACCTTCATTTCGGTAATAAACTCAAGTTTAACGAAGTTTAAAGCCATTTTTCTAATATTATTTCAATAGCGCGCGAAAACAGCTCGCATTTGTCATGGCGTCGGTCTGACGTCACGCTTAGGTAAACATATCATTGTGTCTATGCGTAGCGAAGAAAGTGAACAAAACATCAAATTCATTCGTGTGATAAAAATGAATTCAAAAAATTATGAGTGGTGTGCAGTACCGCAGTGTAAAAACACATCAATAAGAACACTCAGCAAAGTATTTGTACATGTTCCAAACAAGAAAATAATAAGAAATAAGTGATTAAAGCTCGCACGCCGAAACCCGAACGACATATAAATATATATATATATATATATATATATATTATATATATATATATATATATATATATATATATATAATATATTATATATATATATATATATATACATTTGCTCTGGCAAATCTTGCACTTTACTGTACAAAATGTTTCCTTCCCGTTTCAGTTTACGCATAACTGATTGCTTGAAGACCTAAAATAATTGAAATAAATTAGAACAAATACATACACATTGACTTGGTGATTCATGAGATTTTAGGTGTTTTCTATATATATATATATATATATATATATATATATATATATATATATATATATATATATATATATATATATATATATATATATATATATATATATATATATATATATATATATATATAGGTATTGATTTTCAGGTTCTCGCGGAGATAATCCTGGTTGTCTCGTTTCCCCGGGTTTGTATCCGCGTATTGGCTTCGTCTTCGTTGAAGTCTGCTCGACGTTTCGGCAAAATCACATTTGCCATCTTTCAGGTAGCTCTTCTTGGTCGGAATGAATACACTGAACTGAGTGGAAGTGTTATTTGCGTCCTTATATATCCTCTCCTTCGTTTGCGCTTCGTTGTGATTGGTTGTTCTCGGCGGCTGCGGCTTCGCGTGATTGGTCTGCTGGTTCTGAACTGCAGCTCCACTCGTGATTGGCTGCTTGATTCGAACGTGTACGTGTTGCATGAGTTCTTTAATGCTGGTTTCCAAATAGCCGAGATTCGCTGCGCGTCATTTCGGGTGTTCAAACAACTTCTTGCTTTTCTCTATCCTCGATCGCCTCTCTGGTGATTCTGGTTGTAGGCGCTGGCAGTTGGAAATCATTCTGGTGTTGGAGAAGTCGATTTTATGTCCTGTGTCAAGTATATGTGATGTAAGGGACGACGTAAGATCTCGTTTGCTGTAGCTGCATTTTTGATGTGCGGCCCCCCTCACACTGATTCGTCGTTTAGTTTGTCCAATGTATGTGCCGTCACAATAGGCGTGACGAATGATTTTGAAATACTCTTCCTTTATGTGGATACACATTTACTATTCACGAAAAAACCTTCATTTCGGTAATAAACTCAAGTTTAACGAAGTTTAAAGCCATTTTTCTAATATTATTTCAATAGCGCGCGCGAAACAGCTCGCATTTGTCATGGCGTCGGTCTGACGTCACGCTTAGGTAAACATATCATTGTGTCTATGCGTAGCGAAGAAAAGTGAAGAAAAAACATCAAATTCATTCGTGTGATAAAAATGAATTTCAAAAATTATGAGTGGTGTGCAGTACCGCAGTGTAAAAACACATCAATAAGACACTCAGCAAAGTATATTGTGTACATGTTCCAAACAAGAAATAATAAGAAATAAGTGATTAAAGCTCGCACGCCGAAACCCGAACGACATATAAATATATATATATATATAGTATATATATTATATATTATATATATATATATATATATATATATATATATATATATACATTTGCTCTGGGCAAATCTTGCACTTTACTGTACAAATGTTTCCTTCCCGTTTCAGTTACGCATAACTGATTGCTTGAAGACCTAAAATAATTGAAATAAATTAGAACAAATACAGTATCACATTGACTTGGTGATTCATCAGATTTTAGGTGTTTTCTATGAGGAAAATACTACTAGTACCAGTAGGTGCTTATTAGTTACAGAAATGTAGTTGTTTTATCGGGTCTTAAAATGTTATAAACTCTAAAATAGCAACTTACAAGCTGTGAGGGAGCTAACCTCAAAAATAAACAATGACAAGTTCATTATAAAAATAAACCTATGAAAGTAAAATAAAACTCGAATGAGTTCAAAACGGGTTTTGATTATATCTAAATTGTATGTATCTAGGGTAAAGATAATTACAATTTACTCACAAGGAAGTTCTTACGTTTCTAAACTCAGACGAGCAAAATTCTTCATTTGTTGGGAGGAAATCGCCCAACATTAATACATCAATCCTGGGTAAATTTGAGCTATTTGCCTTAACAAAGCTTGGTTGCATTATTATAGTAGTGTGGAGTCGATAAACCACACGTAAAATAATAAAAAATCAATCCAAATGCGTAATCAGTAGTATTCACAGCAACAAAACGCAATGATTGAGGATTATTGACAGCGGAGTTTACCTAAGCGTGACGTCAGGTGCTGTGATTGGTGTTTCAGTCAGAATGGCGGATTGCAGTATTTTAATGTTTTATTTTATTGAAAATTTTAATAATCTGAATTTTTTAAATGAAACTAAAGCATTGTTTTAAATTCTTTTCAATATGAATTTTCCCCTAAAAGCATTAAATTGACAATTTTTTGATACTGTCGTCATTCCTATTATTACATGGTATCTCGTAAACTCCCTGTCCTTCTAATAAGATTTTATCCTTTGGATTCTTCAAAAGTTGGCCAATCTTCTTGTGCGTCGTGAATATAGTATTGATGTTGTTCCGGCGCAATAATCGTCCTATTCGGTCGGTGGTTCCTTTGATGTATGGTAGGAGAACTCTGCTGACTGCGGGATCCCCATCAGATGTAGTCTTAGTTTTATTTTCTTGTTTGGCTCTTCTGATGATTTTCCTTGAATAACCATTGGCTTTCAATGCTCCCTCGATGGTGGCCATTTCACTTTCAAATGATTTTGCCGAAACGTCGAGCAGACTTCAACGAAGACGAAGCCAATACGCGGATACAAACCCGGGAAACCAGACAACCATATATATATATATATATATATATATATATATATATATATATATATATATATATATATATATATATATATATATATATATATATATATATATATATATATATATATATATATATATATATATATAAATAATATAAATAAATATATATATGTATATATATATATATATATATATATAATATATATATATATATATATATATATATATATATATATATATATATATATATATATATATATATATATATATATATATATATATATATTTATGTATATATGTATTTTTAAGTTGAATCAGTTGAAAATCTCGAAAAAGAAACATTTTACGGAAAAATTAATCTAATAAAAAGATGAATGTTTGGAGATGGAAGTCCACTCATGCTAAAAACTCTCTCAATTTCTTAACCATTGTGGGGCGAAGGGGTCAACTTTGAAATTTTAAATGGAATCGGACAATTTTTCACTAATTGTCACAGATAGGTCTGTCATGATTCCTGAAATATTATCCTCACAGAACATTTGTTGCCGTAGTATACGAATCTGCAATAAAAAATAGAGGTTTCCTTTTAAAATTTCAAAGTTGACCCCTTCCCCCCACAAAGGTGAAATAAATTCTAACATCTTTTTACCACATATGTTTTTCAGTTAGATGTTTCCTTTTCAAGATTTTCAACTGATTCAACTTGAAAAATTGGCCCGGTATATATATATATATATATATATATATATATATATATATATATCAAGATTTTCAACTGATTCAACTTTAAAAATTGGCCCGGTATATATATATATATATATATATATATATATATATATATAGAGTAAAACTTTTTTTTTTATTGTTATTGTTTAGGATTTCAATCTCTGAAAATATTGTCATGTAGAATTTCAAACGGTACAATTTTTATGCTATCATTTATTTATTCCTATTTATGTCATCAAAAAAAATTCATAAACCGCAATGTTAGTATGTTTGTTCAAATTTCATTTGAAAAAATATTTTTTTTCAGTGCCTACCATAGAAAAACCTTTTGTTTGTCGTTATTTACGCGTTTTATTTGGGTTGTTTTATATTGAGTATGTGTTTTGTTCATGAGCAACTCTCGGGAAAATAGAAATTCTATAACGCTTCTCAAGCGCTTCGAGATTATTGGAGTTTACACAAGTGACATCTTAAGTTCATATGCGCACCTCCCACTTTGAGATTATTAGTATACCGCTGCATATATTAGGGTATACCGCAAACAGTTGTTGCTTGTATAGGTATTTATATCTAGTGATACTTATATTTGTGGACAATAAACAAAATTATTAAGTGATTGAAGTGAATAAAATAATGAAAGATAAAAAAAACTGACGCACGACTGGAATCAACTCCAGTCGTGCGTCGGAGCTGACACACACAATTTTTTTAGCAATAAATGGCAGTTAATGGCGAATTTGAACCACTGCAAGTTATAGCATACCGAAAACACCTCAGAGACTAGAGTGTTCAATAGGTTTTCGGTTCAGACCAGAAATATTCTGGCTATTATGGTATCCACCAAAGAAAAGTTGCCAATTTTTGTGTGGTCAACATGTGTTGGTGACAAAAGTCTCTGTAATTACCTCGTATAAGCAACAAAAGTTGTAAAAAAATAATGGAAACCGTGTTTCAGTTCTTAGTGGTGAACGTCAAAAGAATATGCTTCGCTCTGTGGACACAGTTTCAGTTGGGAACATTTGTGGGAAACAAGACATGTCTCCCACGGGGACGAATGAATCAACCGATACGTCAATTGATTTATAACACTTACAAAGTCTACTATGGGACTTAACTAATGAAAATTATAAGAATAAAAACATAAAAAAGAATGCATGGAAAGCTATCATCAGTGGTGCAACGGTGCTACACGAACATGAATTACAAAGAAAAATGGAAAAGAAGTGAAAAATGATAACTAGTCTGTCGATCTCTCCTCAAAGTATTCAATATCTCAATTCCTCCATGTACTTCTCTTCCTTTGAGGCTTAGCCGCACCCAATATTTATGCTTGCGTTTTTTTCACACAAAATAAAAAATACTGCGGCTATATAAATGAGAAACAATTTACATTGTTTTTTATCGATAAAAATAATTGATAAAAACAAAGTAAATTATTTCTTATTCATAAATGTATAAAAATGTTTCATCACAGAGTAATGGACAAATCCATCCAATAGTTAATACTGCGGCTGCTTGCATAATATATCATCGTCAGTCGGATACATTCCCGATAGTGGAGACAGCTTGTTGTCAACTAAAATGTTTCTCAAATTGTTGGCAACTCACTGCGTACACAGTGGAAACAAAAGTGTTTTCTTGAAAGTTGGAAACACTATAGTTGCCAACAATTTCGGTTGAAACGCACCATTAGCCATTTGCTAGAGTGAATTTTGCTCCTGATAGATCAATGGAGGTAACGGTTGCAGAACACCTGCCGTGAAAATATATGTAAAAAAGAAGCAATTCGACAACCTTCATCCAATGTTCGAGTGAATTAATCTGAACTGTCAATGACTGGCCATCTACAAGCCTCACTGCTCTTTTCTGAATTAAGTCAAGCAGATGTAAGGAGTGCTTTGATGTGGAACTCCAAGATTGCAAGTAGTACTGCAATACTCGACGAACATAAGCTTTGAAAAGAAACAATAGCTACTCAGGCATAACCAGATTTACATAAAGTGAACTAGGAAAATTCTTTAATAATTAAAAAAACTATCAAACAACTTACCAAGAGAGCTGGCTGTACGTATTCCGCAACTCAAAATCTGGTTTTTGGTTGTTGGTTTCCAATATCTTTGTTGGGAGGGCGCTCTGGGTTGTTATCCAGACATTGTTACCGACCACGATTTGTATTGCGGAACAATTAGAAATTTGTTAATTCACTTCAAGTGAGTCAAATAAGCTGCACTGATGAGATCTAATAAGATGGAAACAGCTGTATGCATATTTTGAGTCGGGCTGACTCATACTGTGAATGCAGATTTTGCGTTGCGGAATACGTACAACCAGCTCCCTTGGAAAGTTGTTTAATAATTTTTTAAATTGTTAAAGAGTTTTCATTGTTCACTTTATGTAATGTATGAAATTGACCATGATCGACAAGTATGCTTTTCATATTTGATAAATAGATTTTTACCACCAAGAAGCTAACTAAGCTTCTGTGCAGATTACTCAGCGTTGGTTCGTGTCAGATTAAATTGAAATTAACCCTGATTCTCAGAAGATGATGTTTATTTGTTCACGTGCAACTGATCTCACTACTATATCTATAGCTTTTTAACTTTTTAAAAATTGTTCTGACTAAAGATATTTTTCGATATAATCTTTTTGTTATTATTTTCAAAATATCTTCATGTAGTATTTTCATAGGAAACAATAAGCTGAATTACGACTAGATGACGAACTAGTAATATGATTGATAGAAGCAACCTGAACAAACAACAAAAAGGTACTCATTTCTATATTTTATTAATATATATTCTGTATAAGCTTAGTATGTTTCGTAACACGAGTTAGTTTGAGAATGACTAATGTCAAAAATCGTTGGAAGCTGCTAATTAAATCGTTTACAGTATTTATTATTTTTAAGAATATTGCCGTTGACGTCACTTTCGATAAAATTATAATCTACATACCAATAAGCATATTCATTCAATAAATACAAGGGTTGTCCAAAACTTTTTTTTTATTGGGATCTGACATGGAGGCGGAGCTTACGTGATAACGTCAAAACATGGCGTCTCAGAACCAACTTTCAACACGAATTATATGAGAGATTTGAAAGATTTTTGAGTTTTTCCTAAGAATGTTAATTTAGAGTGAAAGTGTGAACCTTTATGTAGGTGAAAATTTACTCCAGTGAAAAAACAGAGAAGGTGATAGATAGGCTGGAAAGATCTGAATTCATAATACAATGTGGGAAAAATGGAGAGAATTCGAGGCCTGGTATCGTCAACTTTACTGATTTTTGTATATCTATTCTGATTTGATTTAATTTGATTTGTAAAATACCTAGTCTAAATTAACTGTATTTGTTTAAGTGTTATGAAACTATTAATTCGAGCTTTTTTATGTATGAAGTACAAAATCGGCTAGATTTGGTGGGCAATTATCAATAAACATATTTATAAACTTTTTATTGATGATTCTTTATCCAACTCGAAATTTTTTATTATTATTCGACATTTAATTATTTCTGAAAGAACTTAGGGCAAAATATATTCAAAATTTCATGAAAAACGTTTATTTAGTAGTATGAATAAATTCAATGAGAAATCATAATTTTTCGTATAATCAAATATAGTTTTCATAATAAAACATCATCAACCATAATGCAACTCAAGATGAATTAATAATGAACATACAATGAAAAACATTTTCATTCCGTGTGTATTCTTCTTATAACTAACTTCAATCTTATAAGCATCATATACATAAATTTACCTCTCCATCATTTCACTTAATCTTCCATGAATTTGTCATATTTTGAGATCGGAGAAGACATATTTATCGTACCACATATCGGTGTAAAAATTTCTTCTAATACCAATAAATTTCCAGGCAACACAGATCCATCCATTTAAAATGTTTTGGCTGCAGCATCTGGAATTTTTATTAATAAAGGGAACTAATCTAAGTTTCAATCATAGGACTTAATTACCTGGAAGAATCTAATTTTCTTTTGTGAAATGCAAAGAACACACCGTCATTATCGGAGTTGTGATTCTTTTTCAGATTGATTTTCCATACCTTCAATAAATCAATCTTTTCCTTTTCTCCAAAATGATTTTCTCTTAATACGAAATATTTGTTTGATTTCAGAAACCGATGAAAGCGAATACTTGCATTTGTATATGCTTTAGAATTATAATTTTTCACGCAACAACACTCTCTAGACTTGCTGATTCTACGTTTTGCTAGATTAACACTTTCCATTATTCACCTTTTGCGACCTCATTTGTAAGAAATCAAAATTTTGTCATGCAATTGCATATGTTGACGTTGGAAATAAAAACTTCATCCATCTGACCGCCAGGGTTCGCCAACTGACATGTCAGATCCCAATATATACATATAGGTTTCAGCAGTTGTTTATTTTGTAAATATTAGTTACCATTACTGAACACAAATTTCGAAAGTCATCTGTCATAGCTGCTCTAACAACTTTTATATTATTCCTAATAAAAAGTGAATGAATTTAAACATAAAAACCATAATAACGATACGTGTGTTTGCATCTTGTATTTCTGTCTTCCGCCGGATGTATCAATTTGGACAAACCTCAATTTTTTGGATCTGTTGTTATACAAAAATTTATTACCGTGCCTTTTACTATTTATAGAACTTGATAAAGCAATATATATATATATATATATATATATATATATATATATATATATATATATATATATATAAATATATAATGCATTGAATTGGCATTCACTTGATAAAAGCTCATATTCATAACTTTATGAAGAAATAAAAACTAACTTTTCACAGGTCGAAATAAAATATAGTAAACGCGTTTCTTCATAACCTAGTTAACGACCAGATTGAAGTAAAGCCTTCTCCTCTCCTGAATCTGTTCAATATAACTACCAATAACTCTGAATGAATAGCTTATTGTTATTCAGTTTCTCTAAGAACCCCTCTGTTATGTTCAATTTTTGGAATGAATAGATTGTTTTGTAATACCATTATTTAGTACGAGATGAAGTCAATGTTATGACGAAACGCGTTTACTCAATATATTTTGTTTCAACCTTTGAAGAGTTAGTTTTTATTTCTGTATAAAGTTATATATATATATATATATATATATATATATATATATATATATATATATATATAATATATATATATATATATATATATATATATTTATATAAATATATAAATATATATATATATATAAATATATATATATATATATATATATATATATATATATATATACCCACTGAACAAGAAACATAATTAGTCTATTTTGTGATGTTTTTTTTAGAGACTTTTCGTAATGTTTATTTAAAACGTTAAAAATATATCTCCTAAATGTTTGAATTTTATAACCAACTTCATTAACATCCATGTTATGTAATTAAAACATATTTTAGATGTACACAATACTACTTGAATTCGCAGTGATATACACATCCTATGAACTTCTTTTCAGCAACTTCTTTGAGGAAACATCCATACGATGTTAATTTGTATAGGTATCACTAATGTTACATACAAAACATTACTGCAATATTCCAAATTAACATGTTTCTGAGATGATTACATTTTGTAGTTACTTTAACAACTTTCGAACGACTCTTCAGTAACTTCCTGCGACTGGGTGAGCTGTTTGAATGATGCATTCATAAAATTATAAAAAAGAAGAAAACAGAAGACGAAAAAAACAATGACAAGCATGATATATGGCGGATCGTGGCGTGCAAATAGGTTATAAGTGGTGGTAGCGTCGTTTTCAGTTTCGCGGTTTTATTTAAGTAAAAGCATTTTCTTGTTATAATGGACGAACAACAGTTATCGGTAAGTACTTATTCCAAAATCATAATTATTAAAACTTAAATATACTCATTTTAATACTTCAATCGGCTATTCAACATTGAAATTCCGGGTGGAGGGATATAGCGTTGATATACCGTAACGTTTAGTAAAGTTTTGAAATTTTTATAGTTTTAACGTCGAAAAATTATTCTAATAAATATTCTGTAAACCAGCTATAAGGTATCAGTAATCTTTATCAATTCAGTTTTAAATCGTGCAACTACAGCTTGATATATACAGTTGCACACAAACTCAATTTTTGTTAAGATGTGTCATATATCACTTTCCACATTTGTTATGTAATATGCTTACACTATTATATTTTTTTAGGTTGGATTCCCGGACAGGATATTTGTTTTTAGGTTGGATTTCTTTTTCTGGGCAAGATATTTATTTTAAGGCTGGATTTGTTTTATTTTTATTTTCAGTGTTCTATTTATTAATAGTTAATATACTATTTAAATCTTCTATTGCTTTTTTATTTTGAATGTACAGGGTGAACAACTAAGAACGGCTGTAGGCCACATCCCAAAAAAGAATATTGGTACAAATAAAAAAAATTACCTTTTCGAAAGAAAAATCGCTAGAAAATATTTATGAGTTTCTAAAATATCCACTAGGGGTGGAATGAGCACTCAGAATCATAATACTGTGATTATCTCCAAAAAAGACATAATATACCAAGAGGTGACCTAAAAATGCAACTTTTGAAATCATTATGATTGTATATTTAGGATACCTTTAGTTTTTCTTTCTTGGTGATAATCACCTTATTATATGTTTTTAAGTGTTCTTTCCATTCCCTAGCGGATATTTTAGTAACACAAAAATATTTTTCAGGTTCATTTTCCTTGAGGTATATTTTTTAAGTTGAATCATGATTCCTTTTTGAGATATGGCCGGCAGCCGGCGTTTTTAGTTGTTCACCGTGTATTTGCTGAAACATCTATAGGATGTAATCTAGAATGTTTGAGGTATATTATTTACAGGTTTAAGTAATATCGAAACAACATCTAAAAGAATATACTGTATCGTTTTTGAAATGTTGCATTCAGTTCATTGGTAAGATGTTGTTTCATAGACATTGAATCAACATGTACTAGATGTTAAAAGGCATTTCTGAATGTAACAGAAATGTTGCTTTTAGTTCATTATAAAGACTTCCTTTTGAGGAAGTTCTAGTAACATCACAGTAATGTAAAAAGGCAGCGCTTTAACATCGCTGAGAAGTTCAGTTGTAACATCACAAAAGTTAACAGCCCTAAGCGGTTGTGAAGATGTGCATGTGATGAAAACAAGAGGAAAAAAGGGAAGATCATTAGCACAATGTGATGTTAAATTAACGTGACTGTAACAATTATTTGCATAGTGGGTATATATATATATATATATATATATATATATATATATATATATATATATATATATATATATAATTTAATTATTTTATCTGATATCATTTCTTAGTATCAATTGAGAGTGTGTATCTCTAATTTGTACTGCATTGTATAGAAAATATTCTCATCATGTGTTAAATAATAAATTTTATGAGCCAATTAAATTTACAGGGGACTCATGAAATTTACTTTATACAATTTTAATTATTTGGTTAAAGTTTGAAACAATTTCATTCAAGAAATGAGCGGCGATTCTCTAGAAGAAACAATCATGTATTTCCTAATGAAAATTAGCTCTTATGAAAAACGAAATAAGTTATAATATTCGAATGACCACTAAGTAGAGAAGAATTAAGAATAAATGAATGACCCTGGTAAGAAATAATGTTCATTTAAATTTTATTGGTGAACAATGTGAGATTATTTCGGGAGTTTACTGCTTTAAATCATGCTTGTATGTCTTTCAATAAAAGGTCGGGTGTTTTCAATTAGATACCGGTTTATCTTTCTGTAAATATTAGATAGTTATAAATAACATGTATCCATGATGTGGAATTGAATATTCGTTTCGAAGAGGAAGAAATATGTATTACTCTGTGATAGTGTTAGCCGTGTTCATTTGCGAAATCCAGGGTCAAATACAAGTCGTAGGAAAATGCCCTGAAGTCACTGTTCAGCAAAATTTTGACCTGAATAAGGTGAGATAGTTTTTGATGACATAGAAATTTATTTATTTTTTCATTATGAATGTTTCATGTATCTACAATTGAAAATAAATTCTAACATATTGAAACCTATTATGTATTGAAGTAATGAGGACCTTTTTCTAATACCAATGTCAAGAATGTTAAATTTTTGATGACTTTCATATGTCAAAATTATGATGTTTTTGCAAAAAAAAATTTGGACGGCTTGAAGAAAAGTACATATATAAGTTGTTTGAATACAGGTTATACACAATAAACATCATTCTCATTTAAATCGTTTTTTATTATACATATTACAATCATATTCCATCCATACTAATTTTGTACAAGAGTTCTATTATTAGTACAATTGCTGTTATTCTGCATGTTCCTTTAAAACGATAATTTGGTATAACTGAGTCAATTTGCACTTTTTCTGTTGACAAATTCCTTCACTCTGGTATAATCATATATATGTATGTTCTTGTTAACAGCTCAAGTTGATTTTAACATGAGAAACATCGACCACATGGTTGAGGACTTCATAGTTTTCGATATTTCTCCCAAATACTCAGAAATGAAAGCTTCTGAAATATTACATGTTTTTTTCTATGAAGCCAAAGCATTTAAAAAAAATCATGTATACAACTGCTTGTTGTATAAGTAACTATTTGCACACAAATTTTGATTCGTTTGATTTAAGCTTTCAACTTAAAAGATAAACAAACTTGATCAATGTCTCTCCAGTATTGTGAGATTAATTCATAATGTTCTAGTCCAAACCCCTCAAAACAATTTTGAAATGTAAGTATCTATGTATTATCATCTTAAAGAAAACGTCAAAACTATCTGGTGCTAAAAAAATTATATACCTAGTATAGTCTGTCCAGCGAGAGTTGACGTGCACGTTATCAATCAAATATGGTGTCGATCGTGAACAATGTTGCCAGACGTAATAAATAATCTTAGATCGAACTTTTATTCGCAAAATCTTTGATGAAATAGGTTATCTCGGCAACGCGGCGACTGTCAAACGTGAAATGCTTGCGCGTGGCTCGAGAGGGTCCGATAACATTGCAAATTTTGAAATAGAATGACTACTTAACCCTTTCCGGCCCAAATTATTTTTTTGTGGAAAAAATATTGTGTATGGTTTGATAATGGTTTATTAGATATACTCGAAGAAAATGAAACAAATTTCAAGATAAAAAAACACAAGGATTATCCTGCAGGACGTGGTCACTCCACATAACCAGTAGGAACATATAACCAAACAATATAACCTATTTTGCGTAATATAACATGAAACAGTTTTTGTCATGGTTCAAACACGGTTCTACTTTGCACGCTGAACATTTCATACAAATCATAGAACTCATCTGCATGAAGATTTTCTAAATATTCAGTTATTGGGTTCCCAACCCTCCCGGATTGCCCGGATGACTCCGGTAATAATGGTCAACCTCCCGACTTCCCGGGGTGACTAATTTCCCCAGTTTTTTTTAAATTATACGCAACCGCGCTCTATTAATCAAACTTCGATTTTTAATGATTATGATTTTGTGGTAAAAAAACTGTCAAATATTAGAAGCAGAGTATCTATATATAAATTTAAAATAAATAAATGATTGGCATTTTCTTCAACCCCCTCCGTACTTAACCCTTAAAAAAATCTCCCGGGTTGGTACTTCCGAAAATTGGCAACCCTATTCAGTAGGTAGGTACTCCAAACTTGCTTCCTCAGAACTAAAATAAGATAACACTATAACGTAAGTGCCCAGTGGTCACTTCAGGAGACCCCAACAAAATTAGTAATTTCGAAAGAAAGGAAACATTTACGTTCAATATATTCATGAAAATGCATAAGTAAGATATAAGTAAATAACTTTGGAGCCATTTTTCCACCATTCATAAATAAAAATAACAAATTCACACGGTTTCAGCAGATCTTCTGAGTAGTGTGCAACTATAGTAAACAAATGCACGTTATACGCGCTTCGACTTATTTCGGTCTGTCTTCGATGAACACGTCAAATTTTGCTATGTTAGACAACCCACAAAACACACTAGTATACTGAAATAGCCAACGAGCAGTTTTACTCATGACTAACAAACTGTGGTCTTCCTAGCTAACCAGTTGCCCTGAAAGGGTTAACAACCATTACTTATTTTCATTACCCGGAATGTTAATATTTCTTGAGAGATACATACGATTTGATATGTTATGGACAGAATATTTGTCGAAATGGATGATTCGGTCACTATCAACATATAATACTTTTTCAAAAAATTAGTTACGACAAATATGAATTTTGACAATTTCGAATTTTATTTATTTGGGTAGGCAGCCTTGCGTCGTTATTTGCGCATGTATGTGACATGCATGCCAACTCTTACTGGACAGACTATATACGTATCTATATGATCGTTGTGGTTTGTATTCATAACACTGAGAAGACTCAATAATTCAGTCTATATATCTGCTTGTCATACTACTAATCCTGTGGATGGATACAAGTATTAGTTATAACGGTTTGAGATGACGGTTAGGTTTTATGATAAATGAAAACCTAGCGTAGGTATCTTCAATCATATATAAAACTAGCGACATTATATAAACTACCTATGCATTTCCCTCGTAAACTATTTCAAAAAATCTTGAAGAAATATACCTATTTCTTCATTGTTAGGTAAAAAACATTTCTGAGATAAAATATAGATCTGCAAATTTTTGTTCATCAAATTGATGATGAAATTTTTGGTTGTGAAAGTATCACAATTACTCTACAAAATATGTGAAGTAAAAACATTCATAATGTTTTATTGATTAATTTACAGTATTTGGGAAAATGGTACGAACAAGCGCATTCTCCCAATCATTTTGAACTACCAGGAAAATGCTACGAAGCGGAATATACATTGTTGCCAAACGGAAAAGTGAAAGTACTAAATTCGCAAATTATTGCTGAGTAAGTGTTTCCTGAATAATGTTTGTTTGAGCTGTATTCATGTTATTTATGTGATAAAGAAAAATAAAGAATAAAGTATAATCTTTAAAATAAAAACACTTGGCTTATGTTTCACAATATAAAAAATATTTAGATACTGTTTTTAGCAGTAACGAAAAGTCGACATGTTTCGAGTTATGAACTCATTATCAAGACTGACTACAGGAGAGTATTACATCCTAATTTATAAAACAGACAAAAGCAAAGGTGATACCTGAAAATCAATTCGTTCGTTTACAAGGGGTAATTGACTATTATGGGCGGAACTTATTTCGAGAATTTCAAGATGGTCAAGGCGTTTTCCTTTGTTACCTGAATGTAATAATTTGGTTTTGTTGAAATCCAGGAAGTGATTGAATTTTATACAATGTTCAGAGAAGCCAGTGGTATTTTTGTTTTGTAAAATTGACTTTTTATGTTTTTCAACACGAATATTTATATTCCTTCCTGTCTGTCCAATATAGAAAGCAGGACATTCGTCGCAAAATATTTTGTAAATACCAATGTTTTCTCCGATGTTAGACTTTTCTTTATTATTGACCAAGAATGTATTCAAGTTTCTTTTACTTGTACAAATTGTTTTAACGTTATTTTTCGATAGTCTGTTACAAATTTTGCTACTCAAATTAGGCACATAATTTATTGGGAAGTATTTTTGTTCTTCATTAATAGTTTGCGTGGGGTATATTGAATGCAACAGAAACTTTATTCGTCTTTTCCTAATGAGCTTGTCGATAAGACTTTCATTGTAACCGTTATTGATGGCTAATAATTTAATTGTATTAACTTCAGTTTGAAAATTTGTTTCCGATAATGGAATCGTGAACAACCTATGAATGAACGAATGAAAAGCACTGAGTTTTATTTTAATGTGTTGGTTACTGTCGCTGTGAATTAAAGTATCTGTGAAGGTTGGTTTTCTATAAATGTTGAAAGTAAGAAAGAGAATTCAAATTCCTAGCAATCTGAACGTCTAAGAAATTCAAGATACCGTTTTCGTTTTCTACTTCTTTTGTAAATTGAATCGAGTTGTAGAAAGTATTTATATATTTGAGGAAATTATCTAACTGCCTATCTGTACCGGTCCAAATACAAAAAATATCATCTACCTAACGCCTCCATAATGAAACGTTAGTAATTAAATTATTATCAGCATTGAAAATTTTTTCTTCTAAGTTATTCATGAAAACTTCACTCAACAAAGGCGATAACGGTGATCCCATGGGCAATCCGTCTTCTTGTTTGTATATTATATTATTAAATTTGAAATAACTCTGTTTCAAACATAAGTTTAAGGCAGACATTGTTTCGTTGACTGCTTGAGTTGTTAAATTTGGGTTCATCTCTAGATATCGCTTAACAATATTTTTAACTTCTTGAGTTGGCGTGAAAGGAAATAAGTTGATAACGTTAAATGAAATTAATTCAGCATTTAAAGGAATTTTGATATTCTTAAGATGAAAATAAATTGGAGTTTACTCCTTACGATTTGCATATATAGCCCGCGGTATGAAAATTTCTGTCTGCTAATATCTGCATTCAGGGCCGTAGCCAAGGGGGCGCCAGAGGGGGCTGAACCCTCTCTGGAATTATTTAAGCCCCCTCTAGAAAAGATACCAGAATTATTAGAAACCAAAAATGTTTAAATTTGCGTTGAAACATAAAACTAGCCTAGTTACAAACAAATCTACCTAATTGTAAAACCGACCTTAAATTATTTATTTGCGGCATTTTTCAAACTGAAAAATATGTTCATGTTTTATCCTAAAATGAAATAGCGACAAAGGAGCGGCTACTAGCAGGGCTGCCAGATTTTTCAGAGCCGTGTCGTACTTTATACGCTGAGTTGTCGCCCAAAAGCGCAACCGTGGTTGCGACATCTTAACGGGAAAAGATTAGTAACAAGTATTTTTGCATGTAAAATTCACGCATTCTAGCAGTTATTTCATGAGTGTTTTGCTGCTAATTTCTGGCCCAAAATCGCAATCATGATTTTTTCGCAACCGCACGAGAAAATAGTGCACCCAACACGACTGAATTTAACATTTTTAATATCATTTCGTTTCGAATTTTACATTCAACAATATTCATCAGTGAAAATATCCTGTCCACGAAGGCATTGGATGACGGTAAGCTTAGACGAGTAAATGCAAATAGAGCTTTTTTTTTTTTTTAACTCGAGGGACCTACAGTTTAACGCCGGTTCCGAACGGCCAATGGGCTTGTAAATAATGTACATTACCCAACAATCAATCTCATAATTAGAACCACTAAATTCAGGACATACACAACACCCAAGAGCAAGGTGGGACTCGAACCCACATCCTCGGCTTACAAGCGGTGCACCTTACCGCTGGTCTACCGAGGCCTCTACAAATAGAGCTAAATCTTCAAACATGAATTGGTAGGCCGCATTTTTTAAATCTATAACCTTCCTCCAAAAAATAATAGGGTTATCAAGGACTGATTCACCAAATATTTCTTTCCAATCGACATTTAACAACTTTCTATATTATATCTCTATGTCAGATATTCTATTGGGAGTTACAAAAGTCAGTAACAGACTGAATTTAAAATTATAGCAGGGCAAAAACTTCTTATCTGCCGAAAAACATTTGAATGCGAGCGCATGCGTTTGATTAATTCAAGTAAAAGTACTTTAATAAAATCCACACATTTTCCTTTAGTTTATTCAACCTCTTCAGATAAAATATTATTAGCTGTTAATTCATTTTCGAACTTATATATTATATTTTATGTAAGTGGAAATAGAAACACAATTAAAAACGATTAAGCGCAAACAAGTGACGAACAAGATAGAGAATATTAACTTGGTTGTCTATTTATAAGCTATTTGTTTTATTTATTCAGATTTTTCTATGAGAGATTCTTTATTTATTATTTTCATTAGAATAAATTTTTTTATTTTTCCAAAATGTTTTTGATGAATATTCGTTTTCCAGTATACTTTTTCAGGTAAAAAGACAGAAAAAGCTGTTTATTCTTGTATTTTTTTCACGTATATTTGTTTTAGCACTACGTAAAAACCAAGCCCTCTCTAGAATTTGTTCAGCCCCCTCTAGAAAGCAGGTCTGGCTACGGCCCTGTCTGCATTAGTTTAAAATTACCTGCTTTCGATTGACACAATAGGCAGCCTGTATTGAAATTCGTAGTTTCAGTGCAGGTTATGTGAAACCAATGTTTTAAACCAATGTTTTCTAGATGGAATTAGTTCTCTCCGGTGTGAAAGAAGTTGTAATTGCGTGTAATGAATGTCATGTAGCATAACATGCCGCATATTTTGAATTTTGGAATTTCAAATGAACATTGAGTAAAACAATGAATGCTTTATGTCGCTCATTACAGCAAGTTTCAAATTAGAATTTTGGTATATAAAAGTAGTTTAGACAATAAAGCCAGAATTTGATTACCCAAATCGTTTAATGGATGAGAACCAATTATTCAGCTCAAGCTCAGCGATATTGAATAAGGAAAAAGATATTTAGAAATTAATTTTCCTTACAAATCGATAAAGTCAAGTACTCCAGGTCTTCTCAATCCCCAACTCTCAGACCGAGTAAATAAACAATAACAAAGAAATTAGTCGCGGGAAAATATTGAACAAGTGACGCAGAATTATCGGTATAGCCCGCTTATACGAGGTATGGCAATTTGAAACCCGGAATCGGCCGATATCTCCCGAACTAAACACACCAGCCGGCGCGTTCTGGTCTCGTTCGAAAGAGGGGACTCTTCAGTAGTACCAGTTAAATTTTGAACGCGGTATCACGTTTAGTTTGTGTTTCCCGCGTGTTTTTGTAAAGCAAGGTTTTTTCTATACGTCGCGAAAATGAGTGACCTAATTAAGAGGCAACGCGCGGTTATCGAATTTTTGGTTAAAACAAACGAAACCTCCGCGGAAATCTTTCGTAAACTTAAAGACGTGTATGGAGATGATTCTCTGTCGAAAACTGCCGTGTTCGAGTGGGCAAAGCGGTTCAGGGAGGGACGTGTTTCGATAGAGGACGATCCGAGGCCGGGCGCAGCCGTCATCTCTCGTACCCCCACCAATGTCGATCGTATCCGCACGTTGGTAACATCAGACCGTCGGTTAACACTCCGAGAGTTGTCCTACAAGTTAAACATCAATAAGGAAACCATTAGGCAGATTTTACACGAGGAGCTAGACATGAGAAAGATTTGTGCAAAGATGGTGCCGAAAATGCTCACGTTGGACCAAAACACCTTCGAATATCCATCTGCAGAGACCTTGTAGAGAACCTTGAGACAGATGGGAGGGACTGGATGAGTACTGTGGTAACCGGAGATGAATCTTGGATATTCGAGTACGATCCCGAAACGCGTAGACAGAGTCAGCAGTGGGTGGAACGCGGCGGGGAGCGCCCGAAGAAAGCCAGGATGTCCAAATCGAAAATGAAGTCCATGCTCGTAATTTTCTTTGATATCAAAGGCGTAATTCATCGGGAATACGTTCCAGAGGGACAAACAGTGACCGGACTGTACTACCAAGGTGTCCTTGAGCGGCTGAGGGCCCGTATTTTCCGCGTGAGGCCCGAACTCGCGGAGAATGGTTGGCTCTTGCATCATGACAATGCACCTGCACATTCGTCGATACGAATTCGCGAGTTTTTAGCCAAAGAAAGCATCGCAACGTTGCCGCACCCCCCCTACAGCCCCGACCTCGCTCCCTGCGACTTCTTCCTATTCCCAAAGAAGAAGCAGTACCTGAAGGGGACCCACCACGGCGGTGTACAGGAGGCGAAAGAAGCTGCGACGGTGGCGCTGAACACCCTAACTGAAGACGACTACCGTGGGTGCTTCGAGGCGTGGGAGCGGAGGTGGAAGCGGTGCGTGGAACTCCAAGGAGACTACTGTGAAGGATTATGATCGAAATTTCGCCGAAAATTAATTTAGCTGCCCCTCGGAGCTCGATTCCGGGTTTCAAATTGCCATACCTCGTATGGAAGCAGCCGTTGACACGTGTTTCGGACTCTTTGGTCCTCATCAGAACGGCGTAGCCAAGCATTGGATTGAAAACTTGGAGATGAAAATAGCACAGCAAACGAAATCCCCTGCTACGGAAATTAGTCGCGGGAAAATATTGAACAAGTAGAGCAGAATTATCGGTATAGCCCGCTTATATGTATAAGCCACAAATGTGTGATTGTCCTAGCAGGGGATTTCGTTTGTTGTGCTATTTTCATCTCCAAGTTTTCAATCCAATGCTTGGCTACGCCGTTCTGATGAGGACCAAAGAGTCCGAAACACGTGTCAACGGCTGCTTCCATATAAGCGGGCTATAGCGATAATTCTGCTCTACTTGTTTAATATTTTCCCGCGACTAATTTCTTTGTTGATATATATATATATATATATATATATATATATATATATATATATATATATATATTTATATATATATATATATATATATATATATATATATATATATATATATATATATATATATATATATATATATATATATATATATAAATATATATATATATATATATATATATATATATATATATATATATATATATATATTACCGAGCTAGTCTGTCATGAGTTTTTTTCAGAGGTTTTCTTATGGCATAAATTAAATCGCTGCTTTCATCCTTACAAGGCGAATGCTGGGCCAGTCTTATTGTGCCCACACTTCGTGTTTTCCATAAATAGCATGTCTCGCCCATCCATAATGCACTTGTACATCATACAAATGTATCCTCTGATTTGGCTGAAGGAATTCATCCCCAGAACTTAAATCCCGCCCCACTAACTCATACTTTTCAATTTTTCTTATTCAAATAAATAATATTGAATTTCGTTTGTCCAAGTGATGGAAGAAGTATCAGTCCACACAATCACAAAAGTATATAAAATACACTTATTGACCTAAGCCAAAAATCTCCTACAGATCAGTAAGTATTATCCACCAATGATGATCCTTGAGGTGTGTAATGTTGCCTGCGATTATTTAATGATGCGCTGCGATCTTTATCAAACACAATCTATCATTAATATAAGCAGAAATCAGTGATGAATTTGGCAAATCAGTCCTTCTCGAGTATGCAACAAATGCTGATGAGAACTAATTAGATCGAAAGAGATGGTTTTTGTTCTTGAGTTGAAGTGATTTACTATTTTACGTCTGTATATATATATATATATATATATACAGAGAGGATATTTTGTTTCAGAGAATTACCTAATTTGTTTCATTGAAAATTTCAGATCGGGAAAGAAGTCATCAATTGAAGGAACGGCCAAACTAGCGGATAAAAGCAATGAAGGGAAATTACTAGTTACTTTTCCTATAAAAGGAGGTAAGAGAGCGAATTAGTTGAAAATTACTCCCTTTATGAGTTCGCTCATCACAATATTCTACCTAAGAATAAGTTCGGGCATTGGGTACCTACCATATAATAATTTTCTTATACATACTATCAAGAGGTAAACTGTGGTTTATGCTGCACTATCCTAAACTGATTTTGCCACTTTCGGCAACAGTCAGGAAAATTTCTGTACTAGTCCCAGAAGAATGTATTTCCCAGACCATGTCAAGAAGAATAACATCGTTGGCTTCATTGTACTCAACTACCAGACGAAAGTATAAAAATATAAGAATGTAGGTGTGCGTTATAAGAATGAACTTGATAATAACCATATCAAGGTAATAACGGCTAACCAAATTGACATTGAAACATTTGAATTTTTGCGACCTTCTCTTCTAAAAATAGTAGAAATATCACAAATTGCGAGAGACACGGCCACTGAAATTCTACTAAAGGCGGTGAGGGATAATATCGACAGCCCACCCACGAACACAATTATTGAAATTACCGAGAATTTACATATATATATATATATATATATATATATATATATATATATATATATATATATATATATATATATATATATAAATTTATATACATATATATATATATATATATATATATATATATATATATATATATATATATATATATATATATATATATATATATATATATATATATATATATATATATATATATATATATATATATATATATATATATATATATTATATATATATATATATATATATATATATATATATATATATATACATATATATATATATATATATATATATATATATATATATATATATATATCATTTGTTGAATTGATGATTAATCAAAGCAACCCTCCAACTCAGATAGTTTCATGAGACACAACGATATTTCCATTCTTCCTCGAATGGTGATTGTTATTAAGTCCGACACCCATGCCACATAGGATTTAAATACTAGACAGTCTTCCTCACTATGCAACGAGCTCATCAGTAGTGTCGATCGAGTGGATTTTTTTCAGATTATCAAGGTGAAAACTTCAAAAGCGATACCGGTTGCTAACCCGGCCTATGTTGCACTTGAAACTGTTGCAAGTGCAACAGTCACCGTCCCACTAAAGACACCTCTGTTCTTTCGGTTTCTGGGCATGAGAATACTAAATCTCCAGTCTCGCACTTAGGTTAGGACTGACGGTCAGCACTATAATCTGCTTCCTTCCTTGTATCTATATTTCAAGACTCAAGTGTCCGCCTTTTTGCGTCGCGGCGCTTTTGAAACGAAGATAACATACCCGACGACTGCCCATGGCTTTCTCTGTCTACGTAGTATGTCTGCTTCTCTTCGGGTCGATTCGCTGGTGAACAATGCTCATCACTCCGACGTCAAGATACAACATCAGTAATGGACTCACATATCTGCCCATCCAAAATTCATCTTCACTCTAGTCGTCTGCAACGAACACCGTTCGTCTTCGAACCTATGATGATCGACTTTCTTCCCACCGTGCCGATCCTCTGTTGGCGCTGCTCCTTAGTAGCGATCCGGGTTACTCCGTCTCTAATGGACTAACATCTCGGCCATCGAGGTCCGATTCACTCTCGGCGTCTTCAGTCTCGCTCACCTCTGTTCTTCAGGTTTCCGGGAATTGCTCCAGTCTCGCACTTAGAGTAAGACTCTCGTGCTGCGGTCAGCACTAGAACCTGTTTCCTTCCTTGTGTCTATATTGCAAGACCCAAGTGTATATCTCTCTGCGTCGCAGAGCATATTTTTCGAAATCAAGTAAACATACCAAACATGAGACTGCTCGTGGCATTCTCTGTCGACGGAAAGTATATTCGCTTCATTCCAAGTCGATCATCTGATGAACAATGCTCATCACTCCGATATCGAGTTCCAACATCAGTAATGGACTAACATCTGTGCTCATCCGAATCGCGTCTTCACTCTCGTCGTCTGCATCGTGCATCATTCGTCTTCAAATCTAGGTGATCCTCCTCCTTCCCACCATGCCGATTCTCTGTTGGGCGGTGCTTCTTACTAGCGAACTGATGAAGAACGTGTCTAATGGACAAACATCTCTCTGCTCATCTAGGTCCGACTTCACTCCTCGTCGTCTTCAGTCTCGCTTGCCGTCGAATTCATTGATTTCCCAGGGTGATGGTCTCGAATTTTGATCGAGTGGACAACGTTATCAAGTCTATATAAACCATATAGTTTATAAGAAGAGCACTACTGACGAGCGAACAAATCACAGCGAAATCAATCGGAAACCGCATAAGGTGTCCACCTATGGGTAACAAGCGACATGAATTTTCGGACATTGGTATTTCTATTTGTTTTCAAGTAAGATACCTATCGGTTTCCGAAATATAATAAAATATATCATACAACAGTTTATATATGATTCAAGAGCACTTCAACTGAGATTTCTCTAGTTCATATGAATATTCATGTTCTTTAAAGGGTATATGAAATTCAGAACTTTCATTAAGTTGATAGGTGAGACGGTACGATTAATAGTTTTCATTTTCCTTTTCAGTAAACCGTGAATCACCATATTGGGTACTGGCAACTGACTACGAATCTTATGCTGTTGTTTGGTCCTGCTCGGAGATTATGATTAAGCAAGAGCTTACAAGCATGAGTAAGTTCAAGATTCTTAAATACCTTAACAATTCTAATATTCAACATAAAGTGCATAACGCAAATTCTTCAATAATTCAGGAAAATCATCAAAGAAATTTCCAAGGGATTTTTCTTCGACGACAATTCTACATTCACAATCCGACAGTGAATTAATTGTTCCCCAATACAAATCGTGATCGGAAACACTTTCTGGATAGCAACCTGAAGCGCCCTCCACCATATTGGAAACCAACAATTCACCACTCAGATCGAAAAAGCAGAAATCCGTCCCGAGAATATTTTCCCCATGATTTTTGTAAATTATGGAAGAATTTTCCTTGTTCACTTTATGTAGTATATTGAATTGACCATGGTCAACTTGTATATTTTTCATGATTTGATTTTGAATTTCAATATTGTTCAAATTTTGTAGGATTCTTATGGTTTTTGACAAGAGTACGGTTGCCATCTGCAGATATTATAACCAAAATGAATGAAGTGCTTGACAAGGCTAACATCAGCAGAGACCAGTTGAAAACATCCAATCAACATAACTGTACGGAGACGGTGTGAATATAAGGGATAACTTGCAATGAATCTCAAATAAAGAATTTTCTGATGAAATTGTTTCTATGTAATTGATAATACTACTTGAAAGTTAATTATATGGTGAAAACTTAGTTACAGTATCATGTGTCCCAACTTGATTCTTATTTAACATATCAAGAAGTTAATCTAATTAAATATAATATAAGCTATTTAAAGTAGGTAGCTGAAACTATCTAAGATACCTTCAGCGTTATACATAAATGAATATATATATATATATATATATATATATATATATATATATATATATATATATATATATATATATATATATATATATATAAATATATATATATATATATATATATATATATATATATATATATATAGGAGTTATTTAATCTAAATGCCAAATAAGGCCGAAACAGCTGTCTATCACTTCAATACTTTGCAGTGGCTATCTAGATGTTTTAACATTCTCTGGTACAAAGTTGAGTGAAAACATTTTTCGAAGAACACTCTCTTGTAACAACACCATCAATAATTCACACAGAAAGGTAACCAACAAAATTCAATAGAGTACCTATTCACAAACTTGATCAAATTTAAAATCTTCAGATATTACAGACGTAGATACCGAGTATTGAGCGCAGACTCTACAACCTTTCCAAACAAATAACTCTTGACAAGAGGTTATATGAATTAAGAAGCGACATTCACAGGGAGATTGTGTTTTTAAATTCTGAATACATTTTCGAAATAAATACAGATGTAGATAAATTTTGATTCAGAAGAAGATTCTGGGTGTGCTGAATTCTATTCCTCCTTATGCCAAGGCCACAATGCGAGAAGTATATGACAATCCTCATTCTGAAGCCAGAAAACTAGAAGTGTATCTTCTTCCCGGTAAAGTCATGGAGTGACAGATTCATCAAACATAAGGGAATAATACACAGGGGGTATTCAAAAGATTCTAGTCTAGGGAGCTACCAAAGAGGATCAGACTGAAGTAGTGTAATTATATTTCGTATATCATCAAAAATAAGTTGTCCCTCACGGAGCACCAGCTTTTATACCCCATACCTTATTTCACTCTACGTAAATTTTTTACACATTAATTACAATTTATTACACCTATTCCCAAATTTATTACAGTTGCAGAATTTGAGTTATGAGAGAGTGGTGTAGATTTAGTTTAAAGCTGCACCACACTTATACCATATTAATTATTTTCAATTCAAAACTTCTCTGTAATTGATTACAATTAATTTTAACAAATTACAACCATTTCCGACCTCCTTATAATTCCGCAATTCCATAAAGTAGGGAGCGCATCGAAAAAAAATGACAATAACACCTGAACGTAAGGATATTTATTTACTACAATAGCCCACTTCGTTTAGTAGATACTAGAAATGTTCAGTAGGGTTGAAAAAGTAATGACGAATAAGCTGCAGGTAAGTGAGATAGTGCAGTTATCGATTAGAATTTTCACGAGACGAAAAATCATAAAATTTTCGAAAATATGATAGAAATACAGGGTTTTCAATTTATTACCATAACTCACTCGGTTTTATCGATACAAGAAAAGGTCAGGAGAATTTGAAAAATTAAAGCAAAGAAGCTACAAGTGCGTAGGGTAGTGTAATAATTGATAACAATTTTCACGGGACGAAAAATCATAGAATTTTCGAAAATATGAAAAAAATACAAGATTTTCAATTTATTACAATAGCCCACTCAGTTTCATCGATACAAGAAATCGTTAGGAGAATTAAAAAATAATAGCAAAGAAGCTGCAAGAGAGTGGGGTAGTGTAATAAGTAGTAAGAATTTTCACGAGACAAAAAATTATAGAATTATTGAAAATATGATATGAGTACAATATTCCGTTCTGTTTTATCGATGCAAGAAATGGTCAGCAGGATCAGAAGAAAAATAACAAAGAAGCTGCAAATCAGTAGGATAGTGATTGATAATTGATAAGAATTTTCACGAGACAAAAATTATAGAATTAATGAAAATATTTTTATCGATACAAGAAATGGTCAGCAGGAGCCTCCTGGACATCTTTCCGTTAAAGGGGGGCTAATATATTTGCACGGCTACGAACTATAAGGACGTGCGTTTGTGTCTCATCATGCGATCGAGAGATATGAAGTTTTCGCCAAACACTCACTTGCAGCTTCTCTGTCATCATTTTTTAAATCCTGCTGACTATTTTCTGTATCAATAAAACCAAATGCGCTATTGTAATGAATAAAAAACCCTGTATTTCTGTTATATTTTCGAAATTTCTATGATTTTTTGTCTTGTGAAAATTCTTATCAATTATTACACTACCCCACTCCGTTGCAGCTTCTTTTTTATTATTTTTCAATAGCGCTGACAAATAATTGGTCAGCACTATGAAAAATAATAATCGTTATCGTTACAAGAATTATTCTTGTAATGATAATTTCGAGTGGGCTATTGTGATAAATTGAAAACCATGGATTTTTACCATATTTCCGAAAATTTTATGATTTTTTGTCTCGTGAAAATTCTAATCGATAATTACACTACCACACCAGTATCTATCAAACAAAGTGGGCTATTGTAATAAATGAATTTCCCTAAGTTTATGTGTTATTGTCATATTTTTTCTATGCTCTACCTAATTTTTTGAATTGTGGAATGGTAATGAGGCCGGAAATGATTTAAGTTAATTGTTATGAATTGTAATTAATTGTAATCAACTGTAATTAATTGTAATTAACTGTAAGTAATTGTAATTAATTACAGAGAAGTTCTGAATCAAAAATAGTTAATAAAGTATAAGTGTAGTTGCGTTTTATGAAATTAGAATTAGAAATCTCTATATGGAAATATAGCGTAGGGTATGTGTAGGTAGATTTTTGACACTTCATTTGAATAAAGAAAATTTTTATATTTATTATTATTTCTTGACAGATATACATATATGGATAATTCAACGAAGCTGAAAGAATTTTTGACAGAGTAAACTATTGAGCTAAGATGAATAGCATATATATATATATATATATATATATATATATATATATATATATATATATATATATATATATATATATATATATATATATAATTAAGAAAAACTAGGACATTTATTCGAAACTAATCGAACAAACTTCCTTGCGAAGCTGGTTCTACGAGTTCGCGATACATCGAAATAATTTCCACGTAGGTACCTTAGATGGTGAATGTTAGAAATGTTAAGATGTTCATCACAATCGATGGAAATTGATAGATATACTGTTCCGCCTTTTTTAGGGCTCATCAGTATCATCCATCGAAAATGATAACCGCAACATTTCAAACTTTCTTATATTTTCCATCTAGCAACACAATTGCGTATGAATATGACACAGCGCCACCAGTAGAAAACAAATGAACCACATCTTTCACACAGGCGAAACATTTCGGCAACGAGAACTCGTATGTCCTGACACCAGAAGGAAGCTACTAGTACTGCTAGCTGGAGTACTTACATCAATACGATGTAATGCAACATTTGCATATCGCAAGTAGCAAGGTCTCCTGAATTATATACATATATATATATATATATATATATATATATATATATATATATATATATATATATATATATATATGTATAGTACTTTTGTTTTTTCTGAGCAGATTATCCATAGAAATTCCGAATTCGATATCTAATCGCGAATTTTTGATACGATTAATTTTTTTTATGGCACAGATTAGTCATAATCGTCTACTTAAATATTGGTTGTTCATTGACTTAACGATTTCGTGGTTTAGAAATAACCACAGATTACCTAATTCCTCCTTGAGAAGAATTTATATATATATATATA
This sequence comes from Cynegetis impunctata, assembly GCA_030704885.1. NCBI lineage: Eukaryota > Metazoa > Arthropoda > Insecta > Coleoptera > Coccinellidae > Cynegetis > Cynegetis impunctata. Next base: position 389,436 of record JARQZK010005126.1, on the reverse strand, counting down.
TATATATATATATATATATATATATATATATATATTAATATGCATGTATCTATTTATATATATATATATATATATATATATATATATATATATATATAATATATATATATATATATATATATATTATATATATATATATATATATATATATATATATATATATATATATATATATATATATATATATATATATATATATATATATATATATATATATATATATATATATATATATATATATATATATATATATTTATATATATATATATATATATATATATACATATATTTTCTTCTTTTTTTAGCAATAATATGCCATTTGGGTAAAATTTTCGGAAAGTCCAGAACTTTGTGAAGAATTGTTAACTGGTTAATAAAGTCAGTTCTTAGACTCAAATGGCCCGTTGATGCTTAGAAACGACAAGTAAGAAACAATACCACAAAGGCAAGAACAATAATTTATCTGAATGTGAAACGGATATTTTCGTTTGTGGGGTTTGCATAGAAATTAAGTTTGTTTTGTCAATTTGCATTTCTTGTTGGGTAAATCATAAATGTTGATAAAATTATAAATATATACCTATATATATATATATATATATATATATATATATATATATATATATATATATATATATATATATATATATATATATATAGAGAGAGAGATTTATAATGTTTAAATACAATTTTGCATCTTTTTTCGATATTTTAATAATAAAAGTGACATATTTAATTCACAAGAACTTGCTAAACTTTTGCTATGAAATTCATAGGTACCACATAACGAAAAATTATATATATATATTGTCACCAATTGCGTTTCAAAAAGATGAATCGTCTTTCGACACGATGAAACCTTTTTACTTATCATTCATTTTTTCTGGAATTAATTCAGATTATTTTTTGTTGGGAAGCTTTATATCAGTATTCAATTCAATACATATTGCAGAGTTTCTTATCAAGTTTTAATCTATTCCAAATAATTCGAGAAATATTAGTGTACTTGTAAATAAATGAATAGCAACTTTACAATTTCAGTTCGTTTCGTATACAGAAAAAATGTATAAGATCCTAGCAATCATTTTCGTCAGCATCTGTAGTATTCAGGGCCAAGCTATAATCAATGGACCTTGCCCTAGTGTTACTGTAGTAGAAGATTTCGATGTTAATAAGGCAAGTATTTTAATAACGAAAAATTAAATCAGTTATTTTTTAATGAAAATAAATATGTTTCGAGTATCACTGACGAGACCTGTATTCATATATACTAAACTTTTCGTTGAGGCAGTAATGAAAATATTAAAAAATATCTATGCATATATATATATATATATATATATATATATATATATATATATATATATATATATATATATATATATATATATATATATATATATATATATATATATATATATATATATATATATATATATATATATATATATATATATATATATATATATATATATATAGGTACTTCGTTATATATTATCAAACATAAGAGTTTGATAACATTCAAACAGAGTTACTGATTGAAATTAGACTCATATATTATTTCATCTTTCTGTTGACTGTTCTAGTGATGGAGAACTTGTGAAAAAGTATTATTCAGCAAACACAATACTTGCCATTTCTACAAAATCATGTTATGACTTATCAAAAGGATTTTTTATATATCAATGTAAGCAGATGCCTTTTGAAAAAATGCTATGATCATTTATGGTTTGCATAAACTGAGTTTGTTGTTAATTTCGAACTTCGACTAAAAAATATATCAGAAATGTTTTTACATGTAGAAATAACTTCATAACAATTTACTTTAAGTGAACTCATAATACAATTTCAATTTTTTACCGTTAAGAATTAATGAATTTCACTTCTCTGTCTAAATTTCGGTTTGTTGAATCATAATATATATTAAATTTATAGAATTTAGAAACACATGAGGAAACTGAAGAGGAACATGTCATTTTTTCCCATCACTGCTCGAGAAAGAGTGTATTGTTGGAAAACTTCTTGTTCCACATTGATATTAATAGCAGCTATTTAGGTTCTTATGAAGCTATCTCATCGGAAATAGAAGAAATTTCCGTGCAAGTCAAACTGATATATCTTGGCGAATTATTTGCTACAGAGTATGCTTCAGCCAAATTATACTAACATTGTTCCACAGAATGACATCAGAACTAGATGATACGAGAATTCTTACAATTCAGCTAAAGTATGGAAAATATACTCATTAGCATAGTTTTCAGCAATGATGAGATCTAAGAATATCAAAACTGCTATCTGCTTATCCGAATTGCAGTTCCTTCATGTTTTCAATTCACCATTGTGAAGAAATGAGAAATTATCGGTATTGGGACCCATACAGTCACTCTACTTGGAGAATTACTTCAAAACTTAAATTATCATCTGGCTTTCTTTGTCCAAAGTCAGCGATTTATTGAATTGTACCAATTATATTTCTCAAACTTTAACAGAAAAGCTGTCAAGTATGACTTTCCAGAAATTTCTTTCAAAAATCTATCTTGAACCGATCTACACGCTGAGGCTGTATTCGGTGAACTTTATCACATACAAAGAGAAAAAATAATATAGTGAAAAGAATGCATTTTTATTTCGTATGTCTTCAAAGATTTCAAACACAATCAGTATTTGCATAGTATGAAGATGCCTCTTTATCGTGTACATTTGTGACGTGTTTTTCCTCTTTAAAACAGTAGTGCATGCTACATAATTTGTATATTTGAAATTTCAGTACTCCGGAAAATGGTACGAACATTTCACTTACCCTCGCCCTCAGGAAATAGAAGGAAAATGCAATACTGCTGAATATTGGTTGAATAAAAATGGAACAATGGGTATACGCAACACTCAACTCAATCAAATGTGAGTTATTATTGTTACGATAATAATTCCTTTGATTAATTTTAATTAATCAACGCTGTTATTTATGCGCTTGAAAATTTATGAATTCTAGCTGCCATTGCACGTATTTCTGCGGTTAAAATCCATATATTGGTATTGGTATTGGTAGGTTTGGAAGGTGACCGATGCGCTGCGACCTTATTAGATCTATTGTGCCCCATCTTCTTCTGCTTCTCGATGTGTTCTCGTTTTACAGCAGCCCTCAAGCCTCAATACCTTCAGGAATTTGAGGATTTTGAGGGGGTCTATTCGTGGTATTTCTTCTACAGTCAGCTGGTATGATCCCAGTGTGTTCAGTCTTTCATGGTGCACAACATAGCACTCCATCAGTATATGGTGAGGTGTTTCTGGACGTTCCTTGCAGAATCTGCAGGTGCTGTCCCCCTCTAAACCTAGCTTCCTTAGGTGTTCTTTGAGTCTGCAATGCCCCGTAAGAAATCCTGTGATTGTCTTTAGACTAGTTTTGCTGAGGTTAATCAGTGTCTTCGATCTTGCTCGGTTGAACTTTCCGAGGAGATCTTTGGCCTGCCTCAGTCCTGGAAGTCTTTGCCAGTATGTTGCTCTCATTGCTTCTTCAGCTTTATTGAGTTCTTCTTGGAAGTAAGATTTTCCAAGTCCGCAGAAAGGCTCTGGCCCGATTAGTGGCGTTGACGCACCCTTTCGTGCCAGGGTGTCTGCTTGTTCATTACCCTTCACTCCGACGTGCCCCGGCACCCAGAGGAGGATCACTTTGTTGTTCCTGCCCAGATCGTTTAGTTTGTCTAGGCATTCACAAACCATCTTTGAGTTGATGTTATAAGAGCTCAACGCTTTGATGGCTGCTTGGCTATCGGAGAGGATCGCAATTTCCTTGTTCCGGTATTTCCTATCGAGGTTGAACTGAATGCACCTTTCTATGGCGTGAATTTCCGCTTGAAAAATACTAGGGAACTGGCCCATGGGTTCTGAGTATTTGGTACGAGGCCCAACGACTCCTGCTCCAGTTCCTTCGGGAGTTTTAGACCCGTCCGTATACCATATTATGGTCTTCTTCTCCAATGCTCGAATGGATTCTATGCTCCATTCCTTCTTGGTATTTAGTTCCGTTCGAAATAATTTCTTGAAACTAAATTTCCTGGTAATTTCGTCAGTTGGGAGGTCAGCAAGGTGTGCACTTCCGGTAAGGGTTGAGTCCCTTGTACCGTATGCAGCACCTCTGAGTCCAACTTTAGCCAACCTGAGGTTTGCTCCCCAAGCAGTTCTCCTCACCATGATGTGGAGAGGAGTGAGGTCCAGAACTACCTCTAGTGCTGCTGTTGGAGTCGATCTCATTGCTCCTGTTATACAAAGACATGCTAGTCTTTGCACTTTCTCCAAGGATTTCTTTGCTGTGGTGAGTTCGGTTCTGCCATACCACACTGCTGCTCCGTAGGTGATCATAGGTCTCACTATCATGGTGTACATCCATCGCAGTATTGATGGGTTACAGCCCCACGTTTTTCCTGCGATGTTCCTGCACACCATCAGTGATGATTTTGCCTTGTTAATGATCTTTTCTACGTGCATGTTCCAGAGTAGTTTTGAGTCTAGGGTGTTCTAAGTCTGCTCCGTCGAGACGAATAGTCCTTAAGTGCTGAAGCTTTGTTCTTCTAGTGAAGGGTAAAACTGTGGTTTTTGATGCGTTAATTCTCAATCCCACCGAGAGGCACCACCTTCTGGTAGTCTCTAGCTCCCTTTCTATGAGGTCGCAGAGGGTTCCTTCGAATTTACCTTTGGCCATGATGACTATGTCGTCAGCATAGCCGAGGCAAGTGACTCCGTTCCCGGTCAGTGTTTCGAGTAATTCGTCCACTACAAGACTCCACATCAGAGGTGATAGTACCCCTCCTTGTGGGCATCCTCTGTTTGTACTGATCCGAAAGGTGTTCTCGCCCACCTTCGTTTCGGCCGTTCTTGTAGCCAGCATTTGGCACATCCATCTGGATGTGGTTCTGTCCACTCCCTTGTTCATTAGGGCCCTTTTTATTGCTTCGTGAGAGGTGTTGTCGAATGCCCCCTCTATGTCTAAAAAGGCGCAAATGGCCATTTCTTTATACTCAAGTGATTTCTGGATGTTTTCGGTGAGCACATAAAGAGCGGTTTCCGTTGATCTGCCCGCCCTGTATGCATGCTGCCCGGGGTGCAATGGCACCCTCTCCAGTATCTTGGTTCTAATGTAGTTATCTACCATCTTCTCCAGTGTCTTCAGTAGGAAGGATGTGAGACAGATTGGTCTGAATGACTTCGGGAGGGTGGGGTCCTTCCTTCCTGCTTTGGGAATGAAGCTTACCCGTGCTCTCCTCCAGGTGCTCGGTATGTGTTCATTATTAAAGCGCCAGACTAAATCTGGCTGCTTTAGTAATGAACGGCAGTAATTCCGTCTGCCCTTTTTGCAAAAGGGCCGGAAATATGCCGTCAATTCCCGGTGACTTGAATGGTTGGAAGGAGTTAATTGCCCATTTAAGCCTCTGGGGAGTGCATATGGTTTTTGCTACTTCCCAGTCTTCTCGTTTGGCCCTGCCTGGTTCTTCCCGTGATCTTCCGGGTTCAAATGGTATGCTGCCTGGAAAGTGCGTCTCCAGTAGGATGAGAGCTCGTTGCTCTTCATCCTCTGTGTAGCTACCATTTGTTCTTCTGAGTGACATTGGTCCTTGCTCTCTGCCTCTTGCCATGGTTTTGTGCAATCTGGCTGCTGCGGGGCTTGATGTGATTGTCTCACAGAAGCTCCTGAAGCTGTTTCTTTTGGCTTTCCTTATTTCTTTATTATATTCTGTCAGCCTTTCGGTGTATCCCTGCCAGTCTCCGTGCCGCTTTGCCTTGTTGAATAGCCGGCGGACTTCGGATCTTAGATATGACAGGTGGTTATTCCACCAAATGGTGCTACTGTGTGATTTATTTTCTTTTATCGTGCAGCTGGATTCGTAAGCATCCATGATTGCCCCATTAACTTCCTCTAGGGTCTGCTCAAATTCGATATGACTGTTGCTGTCGAACTTGATCTGTTCTAGGTTACATTTTAGATTGGTGGTGTATTTTTCCCAATCTGTGTTTCTAGGATTCCTAGTGAAGGATGTTTGTGTTACAAGCCCTTCCACGTTGAACATAATGATTCTATGGTCGGAGAGAGATGGTTCGTCTGTAACCCTCCAGTTCCTTACCATTCTACTAATGCTCGGGCTGCCGAGCGTTAAATCTAATACTTCTTGTCCAGCCCTAGTTACAAAGGTGGGGACACATCCCACATTAAGTACGTTAAGGTTAGCTGCGAGTATAAATTCTAGCAGTTGCTCACCTCTTTGATTGGTGTCCGTGCTGCCCCAGATGGTGTTGTGCGCATTTGCATCGCAGCCTAGCAGGAGGGGTAGATTGCTCCTGCAACAGTAGTCGGATAGCCTCTGTACTTCCTCTGGTGGTGCTTGCCCGTCTCCAGCAAAGTATCCTGAGGCTATCACTATGTCGAGGGGTGAGTGCCCTGTGCGGATCTTGGCCCGAACCGGCACTAGGTCCCTCGTCATAAATTTCGAAAGACAGATATAATTAATATCATTTCTGATCAGAATGCAAGCTCTGGGGTTGTCACATCTGACATCCCAGATTACCTTACCTTCTCTGTTCGGCAGTCCTCTGATCTGCCCCTTGTTGACCCAAAGTTGGATCAACACTACTCCCAAGTTTGCCCTGGAAAACACCCTCGATAAGGCGGCTAATGCCCCCTTAGCGTGATGAGTGTTCACCAGGGCAACTTTTACTGGGGTAGCCATTTCTACTGGAGAGTTGGAGTGCTTGCCTCCTGATCGTCCTGCAGCATTTGTTCTTCTTCGCTCGATACCACCAGGCTTGCCTGGGGGTGGCAGATCTTGTTTCCTCCGGTTGTTTATGGAGGGTTTCTTGGAGGAAGAACCTTTATCGGATTCTTGCTCCGAAGGTTTTCCTTCTCTTACTTGTTTTTCCCTCTCTGCTTCCCGAGGAGAGCTCGGAGTGCGAGAGGTGCCAGGACGCTCTTGAGCATCCTGGGTTGCGGTGACTTCCCGCGATTTTGGGTTTTCCTTCTTGTCCATATAGTTCCCACGAAAAGCTAGGGAATTAAAAAGTCGACCACGCCGGAGCCCCGCACGGCGTGGCAAGGCTATTACTCGAGGAGGTCGCCCAGTATTCTCGAGGCTCCGTTAACGACGGTGCTCTCCCACCGCCATGCATCCATAGGCACGGTACGCATAACACCTTAGATTGGAGGGTCGGTCAGCGCCACCTTATTGGTTATTCGGTGGTAACCTGCAGCGTGTCTGTGGATAGCACTGCAGGTCGTTCGGCTATTTGCCACCTGCCGACGCTCCCAGTAGCCACCCAGGCCCTGGGTAAAATCCATATATATATATATATATATATATATATATATATATATATATATATATATATATATATATATATATATATATATATATATATATATATATATATATATATATATATATATATATATATATATATATATATATATATATATATATATATATATATATATATATATATATATATATATATATATATATATATTTATATATATATATAAACATTTTCACTATCATTAGAAATTTCAGAACCGGAAAACTAGAATTTGCTAATGGATATGCAAGACCTGCTGGAGATGAAAAGGAAGCCAAGTTTATTGTAAATCTAGATGTAGGATGTGAGTTTTTCTTCAATTGATTTGGCACAACATCGAATCTATAATCAGGGTGGTTGTAATACAATAAGAAAATATCTGCATAACGTTTCTTCCTGAGAAATTCGTAAAGGAGTTTCAAATTACATTCGAAAAATCTTACATTTCAATCTAAGTTCAACTGAAGCTTATATATGAAAAACAAAACAAAAATTTTTACTCCTCCTCCTATTATATTGCAAAGGATGTCTTCTATTCTCAATGAGTATCACTTGATATCAAGTGATGTTGTTTATTCTATTTTTCGATTTATTTGTTTGTAATTTCATTCATTTGAACGGGGTCTCCGATAAACTCCATACTCTAGAGGAATAGACGATGAACCAAAAAGTATTTTAAAAATTTCAATGTTACCTTTATTCATATATGCTTATTGATATATGTTTTGAAAGGTGATCCTTTCAACTGCATGTATAGTATCAAAGTCGGATAAATTCAATATGCGAACAAGAAACTATATAATATTTCTTCTGTTAAGTATGGAAATATTTTCGGAAATTTCATATTGGATTTATATATAACGTATGACTTTGAGGTAAAGTATTGGTTATAATTTTCACAAATAATCTTCACTATATTCGTATAATGACTATGAGTAGTCAGGATGAATAGTCAAAGGAAAATATACATGAATATATAAATATATACATATAAATATATATGTATATATATATATATATATAAATATATATATATATATATATAATATATATATATATATATATATATATATATATATATATATATATATATAAATATATATATATATATATATATATATATATATATATATATATATATATTTTATTAAATGACAAATGCTTGTTCATTATATTATGAATATAATGAATGCTTTATATTAATTGAAATTATTATAAGGTACTATTCAAATCTTAGATTCAAAATTTGAATTTCATAGATTGTAATCATTTCATTTTGAGTGAAAAGTATCGAGTACTTGCGAGAATGTGCTACAGAATGAGATATTTCAATAATTCATCATTATTTTGACTATTCATAGTATATTATTCAACGAGCACAAAATGATTGCTATTTTTCACGAGGGTGAAGTTTGCGACACGAGCTGCAAGCGAGTGTCGCCATTCACCCGAGTGAAAAACTGTAATTTTGTGTGAGTATAATACTATACTTTGTCCACAACTTCATCGGAAAAATTAGTAATAATCTGCATTTTCAACAATAAAAATAGTTATCAAAAGCGTTGACATAACATTTTCTGTGTTCACTGAAAACTGCATACTCACGTAAACGTCAACGATTTCACTTGACATCGCTTCCATTCCTTTCTTTCACTCTGATAAAAATGAAATAGATAATTTATTAGAGTAAATATTCAATAAGTTGGACATTATATTAAATATTAGTTCAATAATTTGCCTAAAAGTTATCTTAGTTACATAAAACCTAAAAATCTAATAACAAGACTATCCTAACGATGTGAATGATAGTCTCAAGTTTGGACATACGTTTTGAGTGTGACGTAATGCAGTGTATAATAAACCATTATTCAATAGTAGTGAATAATAGGTATAATTATACTTCAGGAATCACACGTATAATGAATGATTTATAGTACAGTCGTGGACAAAATTATTTATGCTATTTCTGCTGAAAATACGTTTTTTGATATTATATTGTTTCAACAATGAAAAACTTATGGTAAAATTGAATCGATAACATATAAATCAAATTCATTCTTGCATGTGTTTTAAGCTCATAGAGATGCTACATACTGGATATTAGAAACAGATTACGATTCGTATGCAGTTGTTTGGTCATGTACTGAAATATCGGACGTGAGTATGAGTAAGTTGGAAGTAAGGTGAAAAAAAGGAAAATGAATAAAAATGCAAAAACTTTTCAGGCATTGTTTGGCTATTAGCAAGAGAAAGAACTTTGACTGATGATGTTGCAGAAAAGTTGTTTAATGTTCTTTATAAGTTCAACATCAGCTTGGATCCATTGAAATATACGGATCAAACGAACTGTCCAGCTTTCTGAAGAAGTGTTACAGCAATATTTTGGAATATAATACTTGTTCAATGCTTATTTTCAAAATTTGATTGCATTGTATTTACTGAATAAACATCTTTGGAAAATTAGCTTTCATCATATATATATATATATATATATATATATATATATATATATATATATATATATATATATATATATATATATATATATATATATATATATATATATATATTATATATATATATATATATATATATATATATATATATATATATATAAAAATATATATATATATATATATATATATATATATATATATATATATATATATATATATATATATATATATATATATAATTATTCATTCGAATTGTTGTTGCCTGTGAACTATTTCTAATCTCTTGATAATTATTAGCAATAACAGGCTTGTTGAATCTCAAAAAACTCGATTTTATTAAAAAGTTGACGTTTCGCCACGACATTCGTGGCTTTATCATAACTTTTCGAAAAAAGAAGCAGAGACCAGTTGAAAACATCCAATGAACATAACTGTACGGAGACGGTGTGAATATAAGGGATAACTTGTAATGAATCTCAAATAAAAAATTTTCTGATGAAATTGTTTCTATATAATTGATAATACTACTTGATTGAAGTTAATTATATGGTGTAAAATTAGTTACAGTATCATGTGTCTCAACTTGATTCTTATTTAACATATCAAGAAGTTAATCTAATTAAATATAATGTTAGCTATTTATAGTAGGTAGCTGAAACTATATAAGATACCTTCAGCGTTATTCATAAATGAATGTATATATATATATATATATATATATATATATATATATATATATATATATATATATATATATATATAAATAGAAGTTATTTAATGTAAATACCAAATAAGGCCTAAACAGCTGTTTATCACTTCAATACTTTGCAGTGGCTATCTAGATGTTTGAACATTCTCCGGTACAAAGTTGAAGTGAAAATATTTTTTGAAGAACACTCTCTTGTAACAAAACCATCAATAATTCACACAGAAAGGTAACCACCAAAATTCAATAGAGTACCTATTCACAAACTTTATCAAATTTGAAATCTTCAGATATCACAGACTTCGTAGACACCGAGTATTGAGCGCAGACTCTACAACCCTTCCACACAAATAACTCTTGACAAGAGATTATATGAATTAAGACGCGACCTTTACTGGAAGATTGTGTTTTTAAATTTTGAATACATTTTCGAGATGAATACAGATGTAGATAAATTTTAATTCACAAGAAGATTCTGGGTGTGCTGAATTTCACTTTATTCCTCCTTATTCCAAGGCCACAATCTGAGAAGTATATGACAATTCTCATTCTAAAGCCAGAAAACTAGAAGTTTATCTTCATCCTGTTTTTGAAAATACTACACGTCTCCGGCATCGTAAACTCTCTGAAAAGCCCATCTCTGTACTCCAAACTTGAAAACCTGAGGACACAGGAAATTTCATCTTCCAACATCTACGTACCTAAGATTCGACAGTTGAGAGCTAAAACTCATGTCCCTCACGGTGCACCAGCTTTTATACCACACACCTTATTACACTTTACGTAAATTTTTCACACATTAATTGCAATTTATTACACCTATTCCCAAATTTATTACAGTTGCAGAACTTAAGTAATGAGTGTGTGGTGTAGATTTTGTCTAAAGCTGCACCACACTTATACCACATTAATTATTTTTAATTCAGAACTTTTCTGTAATTAATTACAATTAATTACAACAAATTACAACCATTTCAAACTTCCTTTTAATTCCGCAATTCCATAAAGTAGGTAGCGCATCGGAAAAAATGCCAATAACACCTGAATGTAAGGATATTCATTTACTACAATAGCCCACTTCGTTTAATAGATAATAGAAATGTTCAGCAGCGTTGAAAAAGTAATGACGAATAAGTTGCAGGTACGTGGGACAGTGTAGTTATCGATTAGAATTTTCACGAGACAAAAAATCGTAAAATTTTCGAAAATATGATAGAATTACAGGGTTGTCAATTTATTACCATAACTCACTCGGTTATCGATACAAGAAATTTGAAAAATAAAAGCAAAGAAGCTACAAGTGCGTGAGGGTAGTGTAATAATTGATAAGAATTTTCAAAAAATCATAGAATTTTCGAAAATATGAATGAAATAAAAGATTTTCAATTTATTACAATAGCCCACTTGGTTTTATCGATACAAGAAATGGTTAGGAGAATTAAAAAATAAGGTAAAAATTGAGTTTACAAAAGACTTCCCCGATTTTCTTGAAATTTCGGATTTTAGCTTATTTTAGCCTGAAAAAGCCGAATATCAACTCATTTTTTGTCGCCTATTGACCATTTTTCTTCTAAATTTTATGAATATATACAACATATATGTCAACAAATTATGACATTATGGCCGGTATAGTAGGTCACGGTATGCAGTGGAAATAAGGTTTGATACTAACCTAACGTAAGACGCGAAAAAGGAAATATATTATTTATATATAGGTATATATTATTTTTACTCACTCTTTAATCGCCTGGGTATAGCATCCGCTGAATTACCCTTGAAAGCACTTTTCATTCACAGGTTTCCGGGGAATCGACATTCAAAAGTTTCTACTAATATCACAACATATTAAAACGCACATTTTCTTATTCCAATATTGCCACCTCGAACTTGTCGTCTAGTCTCTAGAATATAATATATTTATGCGATCAATTTCTAAGGCTGTGCTAAACTCAATTTACAGATTCAATTGTAAACGTGTACGACGTGAGGATGAGTAATGACTAATGAATAAGTGAAAATACAGAATACTGAAAATCAGCAACCCCAGAGCACAGCACGTTCGTAAACGCTAAGACCAATAAGCGTTCATAAATTCGTTGGCTAAGCGAGCAGGGAAATAAGGCGGCAATTTTAAATTCATAAACGGTCTTGTCACACGTAAGAACAAAACTAACCTATTCAGGGAAACGTCTGGCGAACGAATAAATTATGACTTTTGAATAGTACCTATTTGGCGCCAATTACTAATATGATCCAAAATGCTTCTTTCTTATTTCGTTAAATTGAAATGTTATTTATTATTGATAGATACATAAATGAGAACATGCAAACAACTAGCAATTAGCTCTTTTCTGTTAGCTCTCTCAAATAGACAAACGTTTGTTATCTATCGTGATATTTATGTATTAGAGTAATTGGGTAATTATGGATACAACAGACTGCCCCGATTTTCTTGAAATTTCGGATAATAGCTTATTTTGGCCTGAAAAATGAATATGAAGTCAGATATTGTCGCTGGGTCATCTTTTTTTTTTCAAAAACTTGAGCTGACCTGACTTTTTCTAACCTTACTAACCTAACCTCCGAGTTCTTAAAAGTATAGAATTCCTGAAAAATATGAATTTGATTATAAAAAACACAATGTTTTTGATAATAAAATTCATCTATTTCATGAATTCTATACTTTTATGAACTCGGAGGTTAGGTTAGTAAGGTTAGAAAAAGTCAGGTCAGCTCAAGTTTTTTATTAAAAAAAAAGGTGACCCAGCGACAAAATCTTCATATTCGGCTTTTTCAGGCCAAACTAAGCTATAATCCGAAATTTCAAGAAAATCGGGGAGCATTTTTGATCGAATTTAAAATTGGCGCCTTATTTGACCAAACGCTTATTGGTCGGTCTTTGAGTTTAAGAACGTGCATTTACCAATATGTATCCTCTTTTCTGTGTCTCGTACAAGAACAAGCAAGATACAAGTGTATAATAGTTGTATTTGTAATGGTGGCTAGCTTTGCGTTATAAATTGATGGCTATTATTGCTATAAAAAGAGATAAATAAATTATAAAAAGGTGGCAGTATTGTATTTCTGTAATAATTATGAGAATTTATATTGAATAAGAAAATGTGCGTTTTGATATGTTGTGATATTAGTAGAAACTTTTGAATGTCGATTCCCCGGAAACCTGTGAATGAAAAGTGCTTTCAAGGGTAATTCAGCGGATGCTATACCCAGGCGATTAAAGAGTGAGTAAAAATAATATTGACCTATATATAAATAATATATTTCCTTTTTTGCGTCTTACGTTAGGTTAGTATCAAACCTTATTTCCACTGCATACAGTGACCTACTATACCGGCCATAATGACGTAATTTGTTGACATATATGTTGTATATATTCATAAAATTTAGAAAAAAAATGGTCAATAGGCGACAAAATCAATAATTACCAAAAATAATAGCAAAGAAGCTGCAAGAGAGTGGGGTAGTGTAATAATTGATAAGAATTTTCACGAGACAAAAGTTATAGAATTAATGAAAATATTATAGAAATACAGGGTTTTCAATTTATTACAATAGCCCACTCATTTTTATCGATACAAGAAATGGTCAGCAGGAGCCTCCTGGACATATTTTCGTTAGAGGGGGCGCTAATATATTTGCACGGCTACGAACTATATAAAGATATAAAATTTTCGCAAAATTTTTTTCAATAATACCCCTACAACACACACCTGCAGCTTCTCTGTTATTATTTTTCAATCCTGCTGACTTTTTTCTGTATCGATAAAACCGAATGAATGATTGTAGAAAATTGAAAACCCTGTATTTCTGACATATTTTCGAAAATTCTATAATTTTTTGTCTCGTGAAAATTTCTATCAATTATCACATTGAGAATAAAGTATAAACTTTAAAATAAAAACACTTGGCTTATGTTTCACAATATAAAAAATATTTAGATACTGTATTTAGCAGTAACGAAAAGTCGACATGTTTCGAGTTATGAGCTCATTATCAAGACTTTTAGTCTTGATAATGTAATTTTATTTTAAAGTTTATACTTTATTCTTTATGATGTTTCACCAAGTGATGTGCGAGAATTCAATCTCAGTTAATTATTGTATTACTCCACTGACTTTCACCTTCTTTGTTATTACTTTTTCAATGCTGCTGAATATTTCCTGTATACCGAGTGGGCTATTGTAATAAATTGAAACCCTGTATTTATATCATATTTCCGATAATTCTATAACTTTTTGTTTCGTGAAAATTGTTATCAATTATTACACTACCCCACTCACTTGCAGCTTCTCTTCTATTTTGAAAAAAATCCTGCTGACCATTTTTTGTATCGATAAAACCGAGTGTGCTATTGTAATAAATTGTATCTCTATTTCTTTCATATTTTCGAAAATTCTTTGATTTTTTGTCTCGTGAAAATTCTTATCAATTATTACACTACCCCACTCACTTGCAGTTTTTATTACTTTTTAACAGTGCTCACCAATTCTTGTATCGACAAAACCGAGTGGGCTATTGTAATAAATTGAAAACTCTGTATTTCTACCATATTTCCGATAATTTAATGATTTTTTGTCTCGTGAAAATTCTAATCGATAATAACACTACCCCATTTACTTGCAGCTTATTCTTCATTACTTTTTCAACCCTGCTGAACATCTGTAGTATCTATTAAACAAAGTGGGCTATTGTAATAAATAAATTTCCTTAAGTTTATGTGTTATTGTCATATTTTTTCGATGCGCTACCTACTTTTTATTATTGTGGAATGGCAATGAGACCGGAAATGATTTTAGTTAATTGTTATTAATTGAAATTAACTGTAATTAACTCTATTTAATTGTAATTAATTACAGGAAAGTTCAGAAAGGGACATTGAAAACAAATCAGCATTATTCTGTATTTTATTAGTAAATGTGTTTCAACAACAACTTATATTATTTTATATATTTTATTATATAATTTTGTTTTTTTCAACAGTTCAATTGACCTGCATTCACTAAGAAGGATCGGTTGATGTTGTACCTTTCCAAGACATCATTCATCTTGGCAAGAACTTTTTCGCCGCAATCTTTTTCTCTTGTTAATAACCATAGATATCCTGAAAAATTTTAAGTCAAGGTAGATGTTCTAAATTATCCGAAAAAATGTATACTCACTGGTACTGACTGAAGACATATTTGTGCATGACCATACTACTGAGTAGGTTTCATAATCCGTATCTAGTACCCAATAAGGTGCATTAGCATGAACTGAAAAAATTAATATTGTTGAGAAAATATCTGGATTTTAATAAACATAAATATTTTCTCAATGAAAATTAATCGAATTGCTTTATTGGAATTAATGGAATTATGTTTTTTGAAACGGCTTGCGGTAGGATTTAGCTCGTGGAAATCGTGATGTAACGAAGAACCTTAATGCTTATTTATCTCTCACTCTCTCTCTGTATTTGTGCCGAAGGCATACTCGCATACTCTCACAATATATAGATTCAAGCAGACGAATTTATCTACTAACTCGTTTTGTAACTAACACTTGACAAATTATATATATATATATATATATATATATATATATATATATATATATATATATATATATATATATATATATATATATATATATATATATATATATATATATACAACAACAAAGAAATTAGTCGCGGGAAAATATTAAACAAGTAAAGCAGAATTATCGGTATAGCCCGCTCATATGGAAGCAGCCGTTGACACGTGTTTCGGACTCTTTGGTCCTCATCAGAACGGCGTAGCCAAGCATTGGATTGAAAACTTGGAGATGAAAATAGCACAACAAACGAAATCCCCTGCTACGGAAGACAATCGCACATTTGTGGCTTATTGTTTGAACCCTCCGGTTTGGGAGATTTGTTCAAACTTTGCCACGGAGGCGATCAATGCCATCCACGAGATCTCAGACCGAGTAAATAATTAATTAATAGTAATTGTTTAATATTTTCCCGCGACTAATTTCTTTGTTGTTGTTTATTTACTCGGTCTGAGATCTCGCGGATGGCATTAATCGCCTCCGTGGCAAAGTTTGACCAAATCTCCCAAACCGGAGAGTTCACACAATAAGCCACAAATGTGCGATTGTCTTCCGTAGCAGGGGATTTCGTTTGTTGTGCTATTTTCATCTTCAAGTTTTCAATCCAATGCTTGGCTACGCATTCTGATGAGGACCAAAGAGTCCGAAACACGTGTCAACAGCTGCTTCTATATGAGCGGGCTATACCGATAATTCTGCTTTACTTATAAATATAAATATATATATATATATATATATATATATATATATATATATATATATATATATATATATATATATATATATATATATATATATATATATATATATCAACCCCCCAATCAATTCACATCGAAATAAATACCATCCAAGATATCATACGAAACTACCTATACATACAAAGTTTCAACAATATGGTCCCAAAATTGCGCCCTCTATCGTGCAAACAAGATTTATTTCCTCTCCTAGGAGGTCCACCCCCCAAGCAGTTCCTACCGAAACCAATCCCATCCTATTGGATGGGATTGGTTTCATACGAAACTACCTAGTCAAAAACTTTCAATCCTATTGCTCCAAAATTACGCCCTTTATCATATAAACATTATTTATTTTTTTTCTCAGGGGGTCAATCCCCCAACCAATTCGAACAAAAAACAATCCCAAGATATTATACGAAACTACCTATTCACAAACTCTCAACCCTATTGCTAAGAAATTGCGCCATTTATCCTGTAAACAAAATGCAAAAACAATCCCATCCAAGATATCATACGAAACTAACTATTCACGACACGAATTCTCAACCCTATTGCTACAAAACTGCACCATTTTTCTTGTAAACAAGATTTATTTCTCCCCCAAGGGGCAACCCCCCAACCACTTCGAACCAAAGTCAATCCCTTTCAAGATATCATACGAAACTACTTATTTACTAACTTTCAACCCTATTGCTTAAAAATTGCGCCCTTCATCGTGTGAACAACGCTAAAATACATAAGTTCTTACATACATACATACAAACATATATATATATATATATATATATATATATATATATATATATATATATATATATATATATATATATATATATATATATATATATATATATATATATATATATATATATATATATATATATATATATATATACATATATATATATATATATATATATAATATATATACATATATATATATATATATATATATATATATATATATATATATATATAATATATATATACATATAATATATATATATATATATATATAATATATATATATATATATATATATATATATATATATATACATATATATATATATATATATATATATATATATATATATATATATATATATATATATATATATATATAGAGAGAGAGAGAGAGAGAGAGTTGAAATTGAGTTTTTGATGCCAAGCATCATAGAAAGTCATGAAATGGAAAACTATCTTGGTCCTAGGTCCAACTCTGCTAAACGCACCCATTTTAATAAGCAGGTTTTCAAAGTGAAAACCTGCTAAAAATTATAACCTAACCTCCTTCGAGAAAATTGACCAAAATTCTGATTTTTACACCTATGCAATTATTTACATACAACAAGATCAATTATTTTCTTACCTCCTCCTACAGGAAAATTGACTAGAAATTTAGCTTCGGTTATATCCCCAGCTGGTACGGCGTTTCCCTCAATGACTTTTAGAGTCCCCGAACTGAAATTTGATATCTAATTAGTTTCACTCTATAAACGGAAATATCAAATACTCACATTCCATTAATTTGTGTATTCAATACATTGACTGTTCCGTTTTCATTCAACGAATATTCTGCAGTATTGCATCTTCCCAGAACCTCAAACAAATTTGCGTATCTATATTGTTCGTACCATTTTCCCAGGTACTGAAAAAATTTTTTTAATTATTCAAGAGTTCATTTCACAGTATTATCATTAAGGTTTTTACGAGATAAGAATTCAATAAAAGAAGAGTTATTTTATATAGGTACCCTATAATCAAAGGTTCATGAATTACCTTTCATCAAACTACTAGCTGACCCGGCAAACGTTGTTCTGCCATATAAATTATTTTTATCTACTCATCTATCTGCCGATGTATATCTACCTATCTAACTATGTATCTATCTATCTAGATATCTATCTAACTATCTATATATCTATGATTCTATCTATCTATCTGTCTATCGATCTGCATATCTATCAATTTATCTGACCGGGCAAACGTTCTGCCATATAAATTATTTTTATCTAACTTTCTATCTATTCATCTATCTGCCGATATATATCTACCTATCTATCTATCTATCTATCTATCTATCTTTCTATCTATCTATCTATCTAACTATCTATCTATCAATCTATCTGACCCGGCAAAAATGTTAATCATTGGGAGTATGAAAAATATATTACGACCTATTCTCAAACCGACTATTGTTATTTTCGATTGCCATCTTGCAGCCCTATTGCGGATGTGTGGATAAAATTTAAAAAAATGAAAAGATGCAAAAATATGGGTTGATCGTAGAAGGGTGAACAATTGAGAGTAATATAAATTTTTCTATTCTAAGTCATGACAAAATACAAATGACATAGATTAGAAATAATTTTATATGGTGGTTAAGTATTCTCAAATTTTCTAATTTCCTGCGCAATTTTCTTAATTTTTTCTTTCATAAGAACCTTTTTCACACAATAAAAAACACAACAAAAAAAGAATTAGTGAAATCAGTTCACCCGTTCAAGCGTGATGGCGTGACCAAGGGAAATAAGGATTCATTTTTATATATAGAGATTGATCTGAGAATAATACGTCTGTCATCAGTATGATATTTTGTCCACGACTGTAGTATAAATCATTCATTATACGTGTGCTTCCTGAAGTACAATCATATCTATTATTCACTAGTGTGTATAATGGTTTATTATACACTGCATGACGTCACACACGAAACGTATGTCCAAACTTGAGACCATCATTTACATTGTTAGGATAGTATTGTTATAAGATTTTTAGGTTTTATGTAACTAAGATAATTTTTAGGCAAATTATTAAACTAATATTTAAAATAATGCCCAACTTATCGAATATTTACTCTAATAAATTATCTATTTCATTTTTATCAGAGTGAAAGAAAGAAATGGAATCGATGTCAATGGAAATAGTTGACGTTTACGTGAGTATGCAGTTTTCAGTGAACACAGAAAATGTTATGTCAACGCTATTGATAACTATTTTCATTGTTGAAAATGCAGATTATTACTAATTTTGTCGAGGAAGTCGTGGACAAAGTAAAGTATTCTACTCGCACAAAATTACAATTTTTCACTCGGGTGAATTGCGACACTCGCTTGAAGCTCGTGTCGCAAACTTCACCCTCGTGAAAAATAGCAATCATTTTGTGCTCGTTGAATAATATACTATATATATGCTCTTATAATATGAAATATTTCGTTACAGAATCACAAATGACTAATAAAGCTGAAAAATTTTTTTTATGTATAAATTATTAAGTAGGTGAGGTATTATTGAGTAAATCGCCATGAACAATAAGTATAAACGAGATATATGGAAAATGATGAAGAAAAAGTTGTTCAAAGAAAATATTTCTTCAGTTTATCTAGTTACAAATGAAATAACGAAATATAGCGTTCGAACTTATATTGAAAACATCTGCACAAAGCTGGAATCACTTCTTTCGCAAAACAATAATAATGTAGCATTTCTGATAAACGAGAACATTCAGATTATTTCACATCAGTTCCTAGATAATTGCAATTGTACATTAATACCTGAACCTATAGAATTATACCTGTGTTTAGTCAGTATCTGAAACGAGTGTCATGTATTTTTTTAAATTTGAAAATTGTTATTAATATTGTTTCATTTTAAAAATATCTAGCTCAATATTATATTATTATAGCAAGAGCAACATCTCTCTTTATATGACTAAGGGAGATATGGAAAACAATGAGTCGAATTCATGTTTACTTTTGTCAATTTTCTCATATTTTGGAAATGTTCTTACTTTATATTAATTTATATTGAAATCAAAATTGAACAAGATGCATTTCAAATAGAATATATATTTTGAATTAGTATTTTCAGATTTAAAAATATACCTTTTTATCCAACTACATTATATACAATAATGAAATACAAATAATGAATCCTACAAGAATATTGGTTTATTATAAATTCTGTATCACCAGTTTACAAGCAATCCACCCTAATATTCATTTAAGATTTATGTTTCATGATTTAATTAATTTATGTGCATTTTATTTTCTAATTAAAGTAATGTTCATCGATCTATATTAGCCGTAATCTTCAAAAAAGGCGTATCTACAGTGTCAATTTAAATTTCAAATAATATGACAAATACTTTTATCGATAGGTTGTTAATTTCCACTTTATTATTTTTTCCGTCGACCTCTAAATAAAAGGTTACTTTAACATACACGAAATTGATCATTAATGACCCATTTTAATGTGCAATTTCTCCTATTTTAATGTATGATTGTCATGGGCAACCAAACACAGAAGTATTCATCAGCACGGAATAGTTGAATTATTCTGTGTCTGTGTTATTCCACAGAGAAAAGGAATTCATAATTCAAATCGAAAAATTTAACTCTATACAAAATAAAGTAGAAACTGCGAAAAAAATTTTATGCAATAATCGTTCGAAAGTAAATAACACTTCAGCTTCCACCAGTTCCACATATTCCTTATCGGATATTGTAGGTAATGTTAACTATTCAGAATGTCACATGTCTAATATTCCATCTATGAATTTCTCAAATTGTTCCATCGGGAGCATAAATATAAATATATTAAAACAATGGTTAAAAATAACAATTTACACATTTATTATAAGAAATAACGCATGACGCACGTTTCGGTGGAACTTCACCTTCTTCAGATGCTAATGGCAAACTAACTATGATTCTCTGTTATATCGAAAACAAGAAATGACAAATTATGTAGAAGGGGTAAATACAAAGATGGTTACAAATAATTATTAGAAAAGGAAAAACCAATTCTGAACTGCTAGTCAGGTAGTTCGGTAATTTTGAAAAGATTAAGAAGAGGGCTTGAAGTATGATCGATTTGGCTATTCAATAGGAGACCGGAATGCTTGTATTTATTTATCTGTAATGATTCTAAAAAATTAAGTTTAATTCCCTTACTTTCAGTATTCAATATTTTAAAATCGAAATTGAATGTGTGATTTTCTTGGATTAAATGGTTTGCATAATGTGAATCCGACTTCTGATTAACAAAGCTATGTTTGTAGAAAACTTCTGAAAGTTTCGAAAAATATATCGAAATGAACATAGAAATTTATATTGTGTCAAGTGTATCTGTCATGCAAAATAAAAATTTATTTCAATCAAGAATTTATACTCAATTCATGATGAGGTCGACGCAAAAATCTTGTAATAAACTCGTTTATTAATGTAGCGATTAATGGTCTCGAACTATTAACGCGCTCGCTCCGCTCACGCGGAGCGAGCGCGGATCTCAACCATTAATCGCTGTCATTAATAAACTAGTTTATTAAATAACTATTTATCGTTGATTTTTCAACATATCAATATTTAGCATTACTATAAAATATTTATTATTCAATAGCAAAACTTGTGCTTAGTTTTAAATGTTGAATATTTACTTTGTGAATTAAAGATAAACATAGACAAATTATTGAAGTATTGTTTAAACAGCGTTTCTCTTTTATGAATTATATGTCATTCAATATCTATAATAAGATAGTTCATAAATTCCGATAGTTTCAGTAAAATCACGTTGTACAGGCTGTCCCATTTTCGATGTCTTTACGGGGTAACTCGGTTATTTTTAAAGATAGAGATTTGCGGTTTTCGCGAACGTTGGCTACTTTTTTGTGAATCACACAATACCGTAAACAAAATTTTCATAGCTTGCTTCGTTTTTGAGATACAGGGCGAAGTTTAAAATATTGCATTTTGGCCCTCGCCTTGTATCACAGCTATCTTTCAACTTATAAGAAAAATAAAAACTGTGTTTTATACACTTTTTTACGTGGAATCCAGTGGCGTAGTGAGATTTTTGAAATGAGCTGTGATTGTTCAGATATAACCCAAAGTTATATTTTTTTAAATGGGACACTCTGTATATTTTTCCATATTCAAAACATAAATGCTTTGAGCTTTTCAAAAATATATAATACTTATATAATATTTCAAGTATTAGCCCTGTATTTAGATAAATTTCATTTTTGTTATAGCAAGTCAAGACAAATATAACTTTAGTAGAACGTTTAGCGCAATAAACAAATATCACTCTCATTTATATATGGTAGCATGGAAAGTATTCATTAAAAAAATATTATTTAATATAAGTTACTAAACAAAGATTAATTTAAAAATTATTATAACAGAAATTAAAACTTATATGAAACACTGCTACAAAACAAAGCTCTATTATTTTTCGGTTGAAAAATATTTATAAATATTGTTCAAATTGCTGTCCATTCTGTTGAAGACACAACCGACATCTTCTGAGGATAGCGTCAATCGACCGCAGTAAGAACAAAGGTCTTATGCGTAAGAATTCGAAAGCTTTCTCTCGTGGCATTCATGAGAGCATCTCGATTTTCGTGTCGCGTGTGTGGTTTATTTTATTTTTCATAAAGCCCCATATGAAAAAAATCTAATATCGATAAGTCAGGGAACCTTGGTGGCCAGTTAATGGGGCCATTATTACCAATCCACTTGTTTTGGAATCTTTCATTTAAGAAAAGCCCTAACGGGACCTGCGTTATGACAAGGTGCGCCATCTTGTTGAAAATAACTGTGTCCGTATTGAGCCAACGGAATTTCGTCAAGTAGTTCACAAAGACAATCATCCAAAATTTCCAAATATCTTCGGTGATTCAAGTTACCGTCGAAAATGCGGTATGCCAATCTTCCTCCAAAAACGAAACAAGATACATTAAAGCCGAATCTGCCTTGCTGTTGACGAGCCACCGTAACGTGCTCATTTTCATTCGACCAATAACGATGATTATTTCTATTAAAAATGCCAGCGCTACTTATATAGCTTTCATCGGACCATACCACTAAATGCCCAAAATTCATATTTTCTCCCGTCTTTTGTATATACCACCTACAAAACTCAATGCGCTTCTCAGCATCACCTGGGTGCAGATGATGTATAGTTTGAGGTATAACTAAACAAAGTTTTTACTTTTCCTATAAGTTGAAAGATAGCTGTGATACAAGGCGGGGGCCAAAATGCAATATTTTCAACTTCGCCCTGTATCTCAAAAACGAAGCAAGCTATGAAAATTTTGTTTACGGTATCGTGTGATTAACAAAAAAGTAGCCAACGTTCGCGAAAACCGCAAATCTCTATCTTTAAAAATAAGCGAGTTACCCCGTAAGGACATCGAAAATGGGACAGCCTGTACATTTAGGAATAAAAGATTTTCAAATGAAATGAAAATTTCAAATTATCATAGTTTCAATAATGGTGACTAAATCTAAAATGATCATAATTACATATTGAATTAGGCATTGCTACAGATAAATATAACACTAAATCTGGAGAATATTAAATATCAAGGAAAAATTACTTTTTCGAACTTATATGTAGTTTATATGTAACTTCCACAATACAACACAAAATTAAAAAGAAATCCTTTGAACAATGCTTTAACCATTGGTCTCAAGAAAAAAACACAAATAAGTGTGCGAATGAACTAATTATTTACAATAATATAACAGTGAATCTAAAAATCAAAACAACATTTATATCATCTCATACCAAATTCAAAATTTCTTCCACATGGTTTATGAAACAAGACATAGAATTCAAAAACTGTATCCGATTAGGCAACCAATTGTACACCTGCTCCGCCTGAGCTAAAGGATTATTCAAACCTATTTGTATTCTTACGTTCTGCAAGAAGACTTTAGTAATTTATTTCTAATTTTATATTATAATTAAATAGTATTTTTATGAATTTATTCTGTGTTGTCCGAATTTCATTGAATGTAAATGTGTATTACTTATGTAGATAATTTTAATCTTTAAATATAATAACCCAAATAAGTATGCCTAACTTAAACTGAATGAATTGACAAAATTTTGTTTTCATGTATATATATTATATGAAGTTTCATGTGACAGACTAGAAAGCCTTAGTTTGCAATATTGTTGATGCACATATGTACATTAGTTTATGAGGTATTATAACCTCATATTGTGTAGAAACGGAAGAAGTTATTATAAAATGACCTGGTGATAATCTGAGAGAAATGATCCTGATTAAATTGATAATATATCCAAAAATTGTGAGATGGAATCCTGTCAGTGAAAAAAAATCACTGAATGTGTGTACGCTTTAAAGTCAGATGTATTATAAGAAAATTATGCATATGTTTAGTTGAGTGATCAAGACATCAAAGAAAATCTATATAATATATTATGAATTAAATTCATAATATTTCATTGAATATTTTGTCAATATTATTAGAAAAATACATGTTTGATTTCAACCTTTAAAATCAAACATGTGTTTTATTTAATAATATTGTTATGGATTTTAACCAAGTAACGGCCATATCAATTAAAAAAAAAATATTTTGATGTCTATCTGATCGAAAAAATTCACTTGCCTTGCTTAAATCGAAATTCTCTACAACGGTGACATCAGGACATTCACCAGGAAATGGAAGCTGTCCCTGTATTCCACAGATACACAATACAAAAATTGCTAAAAAATTGAACATTGTTACTTTATTTAGGACGCTGAAAGTATCAATGAATTAATCAAGGAATAGGCCGTTATTTATATCTAAATACAAGACATTGTGACAACCATCAATTATTAGATAAAATAAAATTTGAGGAAAAAAGCTCTTCAAATAAATTATAATTTATTTGACAACGACTTATCTCTGACAAATAATATATTTTTGCGAAATACCCTCGATAAGAATCAATTATTTTTGGAATAAACGGATTATCATCATGGAAAATTTCATTACTTCATAGTCATTGAGCTTATTTCTCATGAATTCTCAAGAGTTTTAATCAATGAACCACCTAGATGAAAGAGCCCACACTGCTATTCATGAACTTGATTCCTACATCAACAGTAAGTTCTTTATTTTTATAGATCCATCAATTTTATGGTAGTGGCATTTTGATTATTTTTTGATATGACTACATTATGTCCTTAACATAACTATAGCTCTAACACTGTCCTTTATATTACGATTCAAAAGAAATAATCTGGCTGGTATTCACAAAAAAATAACTTAAGTTTCAAACTTCTAAATAGAACATCTTTGTTATTATAGTTCATATTATATAACATACCTAGCAAGAGCGTGATCCTTTACATTGAAGTTCAATAAAATCATTTAGCAGGCAGTCAACAGCTGAGTTACTTCACTTACAAACCTTAGTTTATCGTTCTACATGAAGAAAATCTTTGTTACTGATGTTCATATTATACAGCTTATCTAGTAGCAGGCGTGGATTCAGACCTCGAAAACGGTTGTGGCCACTGAAAAAATGGGCCAATTGCGAGTCGGACTACGGACTCGCTCACGATAGCTACATTTCATTTCTACAAAGACGACTTTTGAAAATAGTATAAAGCCCTGTCTAAAACCTTGTTCAATGTATGCGTTCACTCGGGCAAAGGCTGGGGAACTAATAAATTAATGAATCTGTAATGTAAGTCTGTTTGCTAACGTCTCCGATCGCACAGGAAAGAGTGCAAGTGTAAAGTGTACCAATATCTGGGATTATCCCTGGATAGCAAGCTTCTGTGGAATAAGCATATTGATATCGCTGCTAGTAAAGAAAAAAGAGCTCTGATTGGGGCTGTAAACCTAAAATATTTCCATGGATGAACGTCATGATTGTAAGACCATTAATTTCTTATGGGGCAGCAGTCTGGCATGCCAAACAGGTCAGAAAACGTTGAATACTCACGACAAAGTGCAAATACTGGTATGTGAGTGTATCACGAGAGCTATGAGAACGTGCCGAACTAGGGTACTTGACATCATCACACCTCTTCATCTAGTGATTGACAGTTTAGCCCATGAGGCCATCCTCAGAATATCTAAGGAAGGTACACGTAGTGAGAAGATTAAAAATCAGAGTGCCTCATCATCTCTAACCAGTAACATCTCATCAGCGAACCTTCCTAGTCATGTAATGATCAAAAAAGTAATTATTGAGAAAAAATTCACTACGATGCTAAGTAAAAAGAAAGAATGATAAAGGAAATTCACCACCCTAACTTTCAAAGAAAATACCATGTGGTACACAGATGGTTGAAAAACTATCACACAGTCAGTGTGCACTTGGTGCACACTGACTGTTCGAGTGTCTTTCAGACAGAAATACTGGCAATAAAAAGTTTTGTAGATATGAACCTAGAAACTATCAGAAATGCAACACAGCGACCTATTCTGATAGTCAAGCTGCTATAAAAGCTCTTAGCACACATGTTATCGATTCAAAATTGATATTGGAGTGTCAAAGGGAACTCAATGAAATATGCAATAATAATAAGGTCTTTTCAGTTAGGTTTCACGGTCACGGGAATCAGAGGAGACGAAGAGCGTCAAAAAAGGAGCACGAACGCCATTCACTAGTCCAGAACTTTTCTGTGGCATAGGAAAATGCTTCTCTAAAAAAGAAATTTGGGAAAAGGAGGAATTGGAAAGATGAATACTCTGGCGGAATCTTCCATGGATTGATCACTCAAAAAATTTCTTCGAAACTGCAAGATCAAAAGAATATTTGAATCTCAGTTAGAAAAAATTACAATTACTCACTGGCTTCCTTACAGAACATTGTCGCCTCAGGATTGATTTGATGAGAAAAGTTTTATCAGAAACTGATGAGTGTAGATTGTGTGGTGAGGAGAAGTGATCTCCTGTTTATCTAGTTATATAATGCCTGGCCATTGCAAGCCAACGGAAACACTGCTTTGTATAAGAAACTTGTAGGTGTGAGGACATAACCTTCTTGAAGCTTTCACAGATAGTGGTGTTCTTTAGTAGGTACTCTGGAACTAGAAGGCAAGCTGAATATAGCGCAGTAGTGAAAACAGCTCTGATGATGAGTGAGTATGCCCACAACGGTGGATCCGCGCTTGTCCAGTAGGAGCTCTAAAATTATTCACATTCTGGTTCAAAGAAAAAGTTTAGGTAGTACTGACAAAATGTGTGATTTCAGTATCAATCTACGTATATCGTATATTCACAGAGAATACCTTCGTGTTAAAAGTTCATCTTATATAATACACCTGTTGAACTCCAAATTGGTCGTTTTCATTCTGGTTCAAAGTAACTACCAAGCTACATACTACAGTTCCGTATCTCCAACGGTTCAATGAAAAATTGAATGGATACTCACAAAATAAGTGACTATAGTATCAGCCTAAGTGTACATTCACATTGTACAGCTTTTTGTTCGAATTCATATTATGTGATATACCCAGCGACACTTTAAATTGACGATACATGCGACGGTTTCAAAACTCAAAAAGTTAATCGTTTCTTTACAGATTACACATTTTTTATCAACGCTGCGTCGCCAGCGTGGAATTTAATTCTAGCTGCTCTTTGTCAGCGTTCACATAATTCCGGCCACTATGGGACACATAGAGCCAGCTCTTTCGAAAGAATATTTGCTTTCGAGAAGTTCTTTCTTTTCTACAAAAGTCACTAGTCTACTCCATTTAGCTCCTAGGACCTGCCAATCTGATGGAATTCACCGTTGGATAGGCTTCGGCAAAAATCATTTAATGATGTGTTACACTTGGGAGTCCGAACCTTCTCCCGGGAAGGAGTTCCATTTTTGTGTCACACATTTTTTACCTGTCGGAGAAAATGCACTATGATGCCATGTTATCATGGAGTTTTTGGCATCGTTAGATCTAGCATGACCTCAAGATAATTTTTGGATCCAGAAACCTGCTTAGTTTCCTTAGCTAAAGGAGTTCCTCGTATGGTCTTGGTAAAAGAATTCGTTGGGAATTTGTCTTTTTGATCAAGCGAAGAGGTGTGTCTAGTTCAACTGGAACCACAACTTTATAGCTATGAAATCGTGATTGAAATCCAACAACCATGAAATACATCCGGTTGTTCTCCGGAGTTTTTTTTTGTCAATTATAATTTAGGCACTGAATTGTACATAAATGAAATAGCTTTGCAGAGATGACCAATTACATAATAAATTTTCTTTTGATTAAAAATTACTGTATGCATAGCTCGATTCGGAAATTAAATTAGAGCACTCATTTTCAAGAAAATGTTACGAAACGTACATCGCAATGAGATACGTTGTTTGTTAATTCTTTAAAATAAATTTTCTCATTTTTTGAATAAACGCATTTCAGTTAGTATATTGTATATATTGTGTATAGTAATTTGTGTTTATTATTAAACTAGAGCAATTTTATATAGTAAAATATTTTCATGGTTTTTTCAATGAGTAACCTCAAAAATGATATTTCCGAAATTTTCAACGTAAACAAGTTTTTTGTCTCAATAACAAACATTTTTCATTTGATGACTTTTTTGAATGTCGTCTAACTGATATGTGGTTGAATATTTCGGTACTCTGACATCATGCTAGAATGATAACGAAAATTCCCTGTAGAAATATACGATTTAATACTGTAATTCTTTATTTATTCGATGATAATTATATTGGCGATAAAACATGATAGTCGACACAAACTATTAATTTTTCTATAATCTTAAAGGAAGGTATCATGTCTGATATGGTCCAATAATCTCGAAACAATGAAAATCTACTTCAACTTAAGTGGAATCGCTGTAGTTTATGTACTCAAAGGATATACCCTAACAATTACAAGACTACGCTAAAATGAATTTGTCTCGGAAATTTAAGCACATTGTAGAAGGCTATGAGGTAATAACGCGGAAATATTTGCGGCTGTTTCTCTTCAAAACGATTATCAAGGAGAAATACAAAAATATTCATTAATCTTTATGTTGTGATATTTCTATTTCTGCAATGAATTAAAATAGCGAAAAAATCTAGTGACTGAAAAATATTGAGGAATCGATGAACCTTCTCATAAAAAAAAATAAACGGTGTCATGGGACACCAGGTAGGAACGTGGTTATTTGGGATAATATAGAAGCAACACAATTTTCAAAAAAAGAAATATGTGCATCTCGGGACGCTCAACAGAAGTGATAAATTATAGCAATCCACGTTGAAATAATTAATATTAAAATGTGGGGCCAAGAGCTGCAACGAGATTGTAAATGGATAAAATTTGGTGTCACCTCTGGGATTCGAACCCAGTAATACGATACCAGTGCTCAGTACTAAGACCAAACGGCCGTCAATACAATATAGAACAGAGACGCAAGTGTATATAACGAGAGTGTAACGCATCGCCACGCTATATAATGGAATAGGGGTAATATGGGGAATACCAACCAGCTGGGTAAGACCGACCAGGCGATTTAATTTCAAATTGCGCGCCAACTGCAGTGTAATACAACGCCACACATAGATATATGGCCAGACTGTCGAGAACAAGTGCCGGTGGCGCCGTTATTCAGCTCTGTGGAATTTTGTGCGTTAAAAAATATTTCCACGTGAATCGTTATATCTGTCTTGAGTTCTAAAATAGGTAAGTACTCCGCAAATAATTGATTTTTCCCCTATATCTGTATGACATTTATTAGCTTGAGCATTTGTTATGCAGAAACCTCATGGACATATAACCTCATATTTCTGATAATGCCGTGGGGATTTATTTTTAAACGCATGTATTTTCGGGTAAAACCGACCACAGTTGGTCGGTCTTACCCGAGCCAGGTTGGTATTACCCGAAATTGAATATAACAATTCTTCTTTTTTGCAGATTTTGTAAAAATGCCTTTCAAATACAACAGAAATACTGACCGGGGTTCATGATCTCTAGAAAATATGACTCGGGCAATCAACGCCGTCCAAAATGAATCTATGGGAATAAGAAAAGCATCTAGAACGTATCACGTTCCTTATGGTACTCTTCAGGACCGCCTTAGAGGCAAAGTAGATCAAAATAATAAGAAATTGGGAAGACATGCAGTTCTTAACCCTGCCCAGGAGGACGAGCTGTGCAATCGTATAATTAAAATGTCGAAGTTGTTTTATGGAATGTCGAGACAAGTTAAAACGATCGCTTTTCAATATGTGGAAGCCAACAATATCCCGAATAATTTTAGCAAGGATAAAAAAATATGTGGTAATGACTGGTACTATGGTTTTTTGAAAAGGCACCCTAACATATCTCTGTGGAAGCCAGAGAGCACGTCTTCGAACAGGGTAAAAGGGTTCAACAAGAAAGAAGTAGACTTATTTTTCACTAACTTGTCTAGAGCCTTCATAGTCTATAATTATCCTGATAATCGTATTTACAATGCCGACGAAACCGGTATAACTCCTGTACACATTCCTGGAAAAATTTTGGCGTTCAAAGGACAACGACAAGTTGGTGCCATTACAAGTGGAGAACGGGGAAAGTTGGTAACCGTCCTTTGTTCAGTGAGTGCTGCGGGAGAATATGTGCCCCCCATGTTCATTTTCGGAAGGGCTAGAATGAAATATAAGCTCACAAAAAATGCCCCAACAAATGCTCTCTATAGAGTTTCAAAAAATGGCTGGATCAACGAAGACATCTTTTTTGAATGGATTCAGCATTTTGGCAGGCATACTAATTGTTCAATCACGGACAAAGTGTTATTAATAATAAATAACCATAGCAGTCACTGTACACTAAAAGTGTACAATTTCTGCATCACATGCCGAATGTGCAGGCGTGGAGATCACCCAAGTGTATATCTGTCATTTTTGTCAGCCATAAATCACTCACACAGCTTTCATGTTATATGTTAAAAGTTACCATGCATGTTTGACATCTTTGTTTCATTGATATTTTGCTAATAAGAGATATTTTTTAAAGTTTTTGTAAGGTCCAAGTATGGTCGATATTACCCGAATAGGTAGTGTAATACCGATCATTTTCATTTTGTAATGTTTTTGAAATAAATTTTTTATTTTGTTTAATATCTATGTTTCCGCCTTTTCTCAGTCTTATATAATTGTACTTTGTCCAATTTTGCACAAAATGAGTTTTAAATTCCGGCTAGTTTGTTATATATTAATTATTTCCCTTAAGTGGTCGGTATTCCCCATATTTCCCCTATAAACCTAATATACGTAGTCATTATTTTATGGAGCACTAAAAGAACAGGCTTCAATGTGAATCGCCTGCGTAGTAACTCTCGAACAACAGAAACGCCATCCACTACGGAATCAGAAAGAGAAGGTATAAGGGAACTGAAAGAAAGAGGGAGAAAGAGAAAGGTAATATACGCTACTCCCTTGTGTGAGTCACATTCTTACGGTTTATCGTTACGGTTTTAGTCTCACATTATTTTCAGTTTGGTCGCGTAGGAAATCCCTATCTCCTCCAAACCCGCCGTAAGGAATTTCGTTCCAAAAAATTTTGGCTCACTTGTGAACGATAATGAAAGAAGATCTTTCATAGAGTTTGTATTAAAGTTTCAACTCAGCGGTTTATTTACATGTGAATGCTACCAACTGAAATAGTTATTAGGCGCAACAGCAAATAACTGTCTTTGTTTATTAACTACAACTTTTTAGCAGGTTCTCACTTTGAAAACCTGCTTATTAAAATGGGTGCCATTAGCAAAGTTTGACCTAGGACGCAAATTTTGTAGCAATAGGGTTTAAAGTTTGTAAGTAGGTAGTTTCGTATGATATCTTGGATGCTATTGGTTTTGGTATGATTTGGTTGGTGGGTTGATCCCCTGGGGAGAAAATAACTATTATTTACACGAGAGAGGGCATATATTTATTTAATTTAGAACAGAAATCATAACTTAATGAAAAGATTTTTCAAACTAGGTTCCGCTTTTCTAATGCAACTTGCTGCGATAGAGTTTTTCTAGTCGTATTTTCGCTGAAGGTATATATATATATATATATATATATATATATATATATATATATATATATATATATATATGTATATATATATATATATATATATATATATATATATATATATATATATATATATATATATATATATATATATATATATATATATATCTATAAATATATATATATCTATAAATATATATATCTATAAATATATATATATCTATATATATATATATATATATATATATATATATATATATATATATATATATATATATATATATATATATATATATATATAATTATTTATTCGAATTGTTGTTGCCTGTGATCTATTTTTAATCTCTTGATAATCATTAGCAATAACAGGCTGGTTGAATCTTGAAAAACTCGATTTTATTAAAAAGTTGACGTTTCACTACGACATTCGTAGTTTTTCAAAACTTTTGAAAAAATTGAAATTTCTTTGACATTTATTGATTTGAAAAAATTTGAATAGACAAAGACTACTTCATCTCGTTAAAATTTTTTCCAGATGTGGCTGTTCTTTGTTATTTATTACGTGCTATTCAGTCTAATATTAACATTCAAAATTGTTATAATTAGAAGGCAAGGGAAACTACAGAAACCTTTACCCACGTAATGTTCGAAAATAATAATAATAGGGTACTATTTATCTAACAACAAAGAAATTAGTCGCGGGAAAATATTAAAAAAGTAGAGCAGAATTATTGGTATAGATGCTTATATGGAAGCAGCCGTTGACACGTGTTTCGGACTCTTTGGTCCTCATCAGAACGGCGTAGCTAAGTATTGGATTGAAAATTTGGAGATGAAAATAGTATAACAAACAAAATCCTCTGCTATGGAAGACAATCACACAATTGTGGTTTATTGTTTTAACTCTCCGGTATGGGAGATTTGGTCAAACTTTGCCACGGAGGCGATTAATTCCATCCGCGAGATCTCAGAAAGAGTAAATAAACAATAACAAAGAAATTAGTTGAGGGAAAATATTGAACAAGTAGAGCAAAATTATCGGTATAGCTCGTTTATATGGAAGTAGCCGTTTTTAATGAAATTTTTATTTAGAATTTCAAATCTTTTAAAAAGGTACTCACGATCTAGACAATGTTTGAAACTCTCAGCTTAAGTTTGGGATCATTGTCATATTTTCAGCTTGCAATATTTAATTATTTATTCGAATTGTTGTTGCCTGTGATCTATTTTTAATCTCTTGATAATTATTAGCAATAACAGGCTGGTTGAATCTTAAAAAACTCGATTTTATTAAAAAGTTGACGTTTCACTACGACATTCGTAGTTTTTCAAAACTTTTGAAAAAATTGAAATTTCTTTGACATTTATTGATTTGAAAAAATTTGAATAGACAAAGACTACTTCATCTCGTTAAAATTTTTTCCGGATGTGGCTGTTCTTTGTTATTTATTACGTGCTATTCAGTCTAAAATTAACATTCAAAATTGTTATAATTAGAAGGCAAGGGAAACTACAGAAACCTTTACCCACGTAATGTTCGAAAATAATAATAATAGGGTACTATTTATCTAACAACAAAGAAATTAGTCGCGGGAAAATATTAAAAAAGTAGAGCAGAATTATTGGTATAGATGCTTATATGGAAGCAGCCGTTGACACGTGTTTCGTCCTCATCAGAACGGCGTAGCTAAGTATTGGATTGAAAATTTGGAGATGAAAATAGTATAACAAACAAAATCCTCTGCTATGGAAGACAATCACACAATTGTGGTTTATTGTTTGAACTCTCCGGTATGGGAGATTTGGTCAAACTTTGCCACGGAGGCGATTAATTCCATCCGCGAGATCTCAGAAAGAGTAAATAAACAATAACAAAGAAATTAGTTGCGGGAAAATATTAAACAAGTAGAGCAAAATTATCGGTATAGCTCGTTTATATGGAAGTAGCCGTTTTTAATGAAATTTTTATTTAGAATTTCAAATCTTTTAAAAAGGTACTCACAATCTAGAACAAAGTTTGAAACTCTCAGCTTAAGTTTGGGATCATTGCCATATTTTCAGCTTGCAATATTTAATTATTTATTACAAAGAAATTTCAAGTTTTTCAAAAGTTTTGAAAAACTACGAATGTCGTAGTGAAACGTCAACTTTTTAATAATCTCGAGTTTTTTAAGATTCAACCAGCCTGTTTTTGCTAATAATTATCAAGAGATTATATATTTATATTTATATATATATATAATAATAATAATATAATAATAATAATAATAATAATAATATTTATTTCAAAAATTATCACAGATAGATCAGGTACAAATAATAAAATTGAAACATGTCAGACGAAACCACAGTTTAATGCTGGATGGAACAGTAATTATAATATTCATTTAGATGATAAGACTCTACATCCAGGATAAACTTACGAACTCTTGCTACATACAGACTCGCACTATCAATAGCCCAGAAATGTTTTGGGAGAGCATTATATAATTTCAGACAAGTGTACATTGTGCTTTTTTGAGTAAGTGTGAGTGATAGCTTTGGCAGTTGATAAGGAATCATTTGTCTTGTGTTATTCTGATTCTTGAAGCCAGAAAACAGTTCTTTATGTTTATAAATCAATAGCAAAGATCTAAAAACAAACAAGCCAGGTACAGTCAAAATATTATGCTTTTTAAATAAACCTCTACACGATTCCCGAAAAGGTAGTCTTAACATCGACCTTAATGTCATTTTTTGAGTAATAAATAGGGAATTAGTATCTGGGCTGTTGCCCCAGAATATTATTCCATATGACAACAACGATTCAAAATTTGCAGAGTAAATTGTTTTTAATAAATCTAAGCCAACTTGATGCTTCAAAACGTTAATCGAATACAAGACAGACAGCAGTCTCCCATTCAAGTAATCAATATGTTGACGCCACTTCAAGTTAACATCAACATGGACACCCAAAAACTTAATAGACTCACTAGTTGGTATATCATTATCAAGAATCCTTATTGACAATGGAAATGAACGACGAGAGCGATCGGTATGGAAAAAGATGAAGTCAGTTTTGGTAATGTTTAACTTTAAACTGTTATCACCACACCAGGAAGTTATAGACTCGAAAGCATCTTCAGCCCTATTAATAACAGTGGCCAAATCATCGTCGGAAACTATGATGTTAGTATCGTCCGCATACAAAGAGAACCTACAAGCCAGATCACCAACCACTTCCGGCAAATCGTTAATATAAATCAAGAACAAAAGCGGTCCAAGGACACTCCCCTGAGGAACACCTCTTGTAACAGTAACATCATCGGATATAAAAGTCGCTCCATCCCGCACCAATTCAACTCTCTGCTTCCGATTACTGAGATAACTTCTAATTAATAGAAGTTGATTATCTCTAACGCCATAAGCCTCCAATTTCTCCAATAATTTTTCATGATCAACACTGTCAAACGCTTTAGACAAGTCTAGGAACATACCAAGTGGAATGCATTTATCCTCCAAGGCTTTTAAAATCTCACTCAGGAGTTGAAAAATGGCGGTTTCAGTGGATTTTTGTGCCACAAAACCATGTTGATATTTGCTGAAAACATTAAACTTCCTAAAGAAAGAAATCAAACGGACGGAGAG
This sequence comes from Cynegetis impunctata, assembly GCA_030704885.1. NCBI lineage: Eukaryota > Metazoa > Arthropoda > Insecta > Coleoptera > Coccinellidae > Cynegetis > Cynegetis impunctata. The sequence goes on along the minus strand of JARQZK010005126.1, from coordinate 353,201 downwards.
GACTTTTTCAAAAATTTTAGAAAAAGATGACAAGAGACTAACTGGTCTATAATTTTCCACTTCCTCATGGGAACCCTTTTTAAAAAGGGGCTTAACAACTGCTATTTTTAAGGATTCTGGAAATATTCCTTCAATAAATGACCTATTAATGATGAGACTCAAGGGTTCTGCAATTATATGTATACATTTTTTCAGCACCTTCATAGGAATTCCATCATGACCATATGATGTGGAATTTTTCATTTTAGCAACAATTGAAATTAATTCAGATGGAGAAAGGCTAAACATAAAGAAAGATTTATGACATTTTGATTTTTTAGTAAAATTGCAGAGTGATGAAGGCGAACTTCCACGCATTTTAATGAAAAACTTATTAAACCTGTTTGCCACCATGACAAGATCCCCAGAGGAAATCCTAGACCGTACATTCTGATTGCCTCTCAGTTCTCTTATCAATGTCCATGCTGCTTTAGATTTATTAGCAGAATTGATTATTATATGACCATAGTGTTCCTGTTTAAGTTTAGAAATAAATTTGTCATACTCTAGTTTTTTAGATTTATATTTCCCCAAAAATTGGGAATGAACTCTAGACATTATATACAAAATATCAAGATCATTTTTTATTCTGAGTAATTGTGGGTTAGATTTAAAACTATTTTTTGAATTTTTTGTTCCAACTTTAAAAGAAAATGAGTTTTCAGATGAATACATGAAACAACTGAAAAAATGAGACCACATACCGTCAACCTCACTACCATCGAAGGCATACAATGGGGACCAATCTACATCTGAGAGGGTTTCGAGAAACGTCTCTATGTTAATTTGACTAAAAACACGATATTTAATGCGATTTTCTAAATTAGAAACTTTCATAGCATCAATATTAAACCCAATAGAAATGGCACTATGATCTGACAAGTGTGGCTGCCGAACTCTCACCTGACCACCCTGAACATTCGTCAAGATATTATCCAAGCAAGAAGAAGAATGGAAGGTTTCACGAGTTGGTTCACTAATCATTACCTGTACTCCATAAGACTGTAAGATAGCCATCAAAGCTTGGTTGTTTTTATCTCCAGGTTTCAGAAAGTCAATATTAAAATCACCAACTATCACATACTTGGTTGATTTTTATTTAGTAAGAAGCTCGAGCAACGACGCAAGTCTTTCAAAAAATATATCCACATTACCGAGAGTGGGTTCGCCTGACCTATAAATACAAATCAAATCTAATTTAAAATTACTACTAACAAAACACTGAATAGCACTACATTCAAAGACATATTGTAAACTCAAACTATTTATATCTGATCTGACAATACAATTTTTAAATCTTTCCTGACCATATATTACAGTGCCTCCATGACGATGCAAAGGCCGACAAAAACTTGTTAACTGGGAGTATCCTGGAATAATGTAATACGGCAGCTGCTCTGTACTTTGCCAATGTTCGGTAACCGCCAAAAAATCGCAGTCCTCATGAACAACAAATTGCTGTAAGCCATTAAAAGAGGTAGAAATGCATTGGGTGTTCAGATGAACTATCGTAACACTTCGTCTGGTTATTCCATTCACCAATTCTAACTGGGATTGTTTTTCACGAAGAGGTTCCGAAAAGAAAACTCTCTCACAATAACACCATTAGGCCAAAAGTCCTCACCATTCAGCTGCTCAAAGATTTCATTCGATGGAACACCGATGCTGAAGGAAGAGTTCTTACCTTTACTTTCAAGTTTTTTTATTTCAATTTCTTCATAACCATTTATTTCTGCAAGATATTCCCTGATAGATTCTACGGGAACGTCATTTCCAGCAATCCGTCCAATGTAAAGCCACCTCTTCTTTAAAGCACCTGAGAACTTTGCAGTCCTAGTTGTTGATTTTGGTCCAGAAGAAGTTATAAACTTAGCTCGATTGACATTTGTTTTTTTCCGAGGTACAGTCTTCCATTCAGTATTTGAAGATTGGGCTCTTGAGGTGTTCTCTTTCTTAGAGTCGGAATTCTTAAAGAAATCAGCCACATTCTTTGCAACAAGAGCTTTACTTTTATCTGCAGTAAGTTTATTTGTGTCGTTTGTTTTTGTTTCTTGATTGGGTCCATTGACAGTATTGACACTATTGACAGTGACATTTGATGACTTTGACGCCAACGTATTTTCTGCTATTCCATTATTTCCATTTACGTCAGTCCGTAAACTTGAATGTTTATCTTTTTGCGCGGGATCCATAGTTCCGTCTCTGTCTGATTTCTTGTTTACAAACAATTCATTAGAGATTACGATGTTTTTTTGTTTCATATGATGTTCTAGAAGAATAATTTTTTCTTCAAGCAGTTTATTGTACTTGATAAGTATTTCATTTTTACTCTTACTCTCCGACAACAATTCCTTCAAGTATCCAACCTCAACTCTGAGAGAATCAAATTCTACCTGCCCACTGCCAGAGGTCTCTTGGTTTGGAAAATCAACTTCATTAACAGGACTGCCGCTGAACAAATCTTCAACCTTTCCAATTCCGGTAACACAACAGACCATTCTTGAATCATTCACTAATTCTTTAAGATTGGGAAAGTCTCTGTCCAAACAAGACGCGTGAAAGATATTTCCGCACTTTATGCAAGTAATTACGGTTGTTTTTTTAGTTTGACAACATTTAAAACGTCGCAAATTAGAACTTTTAGAGGAGACATCTGACAATGCGTCCGACTATATATTTATATATGCAAATATATATATATATATATATATATATATATATATATATATATATATATATATATATATATATATATATATATATATATATATATATATATATATGTTTGAGCCTTCTAGGTCTTTTTGGAGCTAACAAATCGACTTCGAAGCATTTAAATTGTGTTATAGACTTGAAAATATGTACGTGCATTGATGAATTGACTTGATATTAGAAAAGGAATTTTTAAAACATCTTCAGAATTAGTTCGATGTTCTTACCTAGATTTACTCGATGTACGAAAGTGCTTTTTTGCCGTTTTCAATTACTTTGCTCAACCGTCACTATTTAAATGTATAAATTTCATGTTTTTCGTGAGTTTTAAGGTTTCGCTCATCGTCATAGCTTCTCCAAATTGACATATTTTAATAGGTATCTACTACGTTAATAATTTTTTGATTGTTCAAAATAATGACAGAATTCATTTTCCGATCTTATTGTGAACCAGATATCATGGTGTAAGCAGACTCAAAAAACCTTGAAATTAAACCAATAGTTTCACATAACTATAACTGGCATTGTCAAACTTTTTGAGCAATATTATATTTTTATTATGAATAACAACAACTTATGATAACTGAAAAACTCGAAGTTTTCAACAATTTTTAATTTTTATCCAGTCTACTTTTTCTCCTTTCTCAACTTTCTTTATAATTTTTTTCTAAATTATCATATAGTATATGAAATCGAAATCTGTAAACGTAAAACCCCGTGATAAGACATTATTACAATAATTTTCAATATTTACCCACTTTTTTCACCTCCACCACTATTGTGTGTTGAAATATCCTATCGATTACGAAATCCAAATCTGTATACAAAACACCGCTAAAATGACATATTACTCGATTTTCAACAAAAATTGCGATTCCTTCCCCCGAATTAAATTTCCGAATCGTTCTCTTGTAGATACTTGACTGTAGGTATACTACTCCTCCAAAACTTCCACCTATCTCAGTTTTTTATTCACATCTTTAAATTTACCAACATTTTCAATTTTGTTCTAGGTTGTGATATTTTTCCCCACGAAAACCAATCGGGTTGGAAAAAGATATTTTGTATCTAATGTGTTATTCTCCATGTTATTGGATATATATATATATATATATATATATATAAATATATATATATATACATATATATATATATATATATATATATATATATATATATATATATATTATATATATATATATATAAAAATATATATATATATATATATATATATATATATATATATATATATATATATATATATATATAAAAATTTATATATATATATATATATATATATAGATATATATATATACTGAATAATATGTACTAAATATTCGACAAAATTCTCTTTTTACTACTATGAAATTTTCGGTTATTTTCGAAAACATACTTGAGCGTCTCATTTCACTGGTTTTAGTTACAAAAAAATATACAAAAGATAAAAATAGTATTTGCTAAGAAAAAAAGTTAATATATATAAAAAGATACATGCATATATATATATATATATATATATATATATATATATATATATATATATATATATATATATATATATATATATCAATGAACAACCAATATTTAACTAGACGATTATAACTAATCTGTGCCATGAAATAAATTAATCGTATTAAGAATTTGCGATTAGATATCGAATACGGCATTTCTATGGATAATCTTCCTTCCCCATAGTATTAAGAAGACAAAATTTTCGCTGAATTGAACGAAATTCTAATAGTTTTGTTTTTCTTCAGGACCACCTCCTGATAACAAACTTCAGCTCATTTGGTATCACAAGACTTTGTCGTTCTAAAACGAATTATCTGGCTATTGACTTTCGATACACTACAAGAGTCATACTATATATATATATATATATATATATATATATATATATATATATATAAATTTATATTTCCGCAATCCTTACATGTAAGGATTGCGGAAAACAATACATAGGACAAACATCACAAAGATTGCATGACCGGATAAATGCCCACAAATACACAAAAGCAGCAACTACGGCACTGAACAAACACAAATTAACGGAAAATCATGATTTTCGCATGTAGCTATCGTGAGCGAGTCTGTAGTCCGACTCGCACTTGGCCCGATTTTTGAATGGCTCTGACTAAAATCTTTTTTGAGGTCTGGATCCATGCCTGGTACTGGATATGTTGTATAATATGAACTTCGGTAAAAAAAGATGTTATTTATGGATATACCATAAACCAAGGTTTGCAAGTGAAGTAACTTCGCTGATGACTGCCTGCTGAATGATTTTATTGAACTTCAATCTGAAGGGTCAAGCTCCCGCTAGGTAGGTACATTATATAATATGAACTTCGATAATAAAGATTAATACAGGAACTTTAGGCAAAAAATGGGCTCATCTTCGGACAAAGTCCAACCAAGGTAAAAATGTGTATACACTATCCTTTCAGCTCTTAAAATAAGGTGTGAAAAGTCCCCAGAAGTCGGTTGTACGCATAACTTGTGGCAGCCCAAGAATAGTGAAAAAAATTATTTTTTTTCGGTTTTTACAAATATCTTAGTTCGGTCCTATGACTATAAGGTATACTTACAAAAGAAAAGAGCGGAAAATTCTCTACAAAAAAGGTAGTCAAGAATTTATTGATAGAACTAGTAATTGCTACCGAAAAAAGGTGTGAAACGATTGCCCCTGGAGCATCCATCGCGTGAACGAAAGTGCCCTATGGCAACGCCATAGCAGATGCCTCTCCAATCTAACGTCAGTACGCGAAACTTGACGTATATTATGTCGCATATTCAAGGAAATTACTCATAATGGAACAATTGTGTGGTATTTGTGAGAAAACTCTTGCAAGACCTACGTGCTGCAGCACGAATTTTCAACCAGAAAGATGCATCTCGAGATTCTATTTCTTTTAATGAAATTCGAATTTTTCCAGCTGTGTATGGTGCTCCAGCTAACTTGAACGCGTACCGTTATCTGTGCTTTATGAAAGCTATAGGTTAACACAAGTCTGTAAATTTGCACCTATATCTTGTTTACTACCAGGTACAGTATTGGTTAGGAAATCAGCTGAACCTGCAAGAATGGGGATGGGTATTCTAAAAGGCATATTAGAGTCCATAAGAACATCTCAACCTCCTGCCCCGGAGCGTCTTTTGAATATGATTTTTTTTAATTGGTCGAAAAGCTGGGGCGCATTGTGCGGCTGTCGAAAGTTCGGGGACATCTTGAATGCTGCCCGTATCGAAGATTCAATACAGAAAAAAATGATATCGACGACCCAGAAACCGATTCTGTTGATGATTCCGAGCAATTTTGTAATTTCCCACCAGTCCCGTGAGGAAACAATTCGAGAAACAAGAGGAAGAAACTAAAAGAGAATACAGGCTTAATTTGTTTACAGTTGACTTTTACATCTTTGTTATATTATATTATAAGAAAATAAAAAATATTATCGTTAATTTTGTACACTTGCATATACTATTATTTATACCCGAATGTCTATAAAAATGTCAAAATGTGAAGATGCACAGAAACCTAATTTGCGATTATAACAAGCAAATAAATATCCACACAGAATTTATATTGGAGTTTCAATGCCAAATTACGTGAAAACTTCCAGAGTTATCACTAAACTTTATTCTATCTTTTTTGTAGAGAATTTTTCGTTCTATTTTTCATCAGTATACTTTATAGTCGTTAGACGGACAGGAATGAAGATATTTGTAAAAAACCGAAAAAAAATTATTATTCACCGTTCTTGGGCTGTCACAAGTTATGCGTACAACCGAATTCTGAGGACTTTTCACAACTTATTTGGAGAGCTGAAAGGAGAGTGTATACCAATTTTCAGCTTGGTTGGACTCTTTTCGAAGTGAAATCCTGAAGTTCCTGGACTAGGTATACTATGTAGAGGTTTGAAACTTAAGTTATTTATTTTGTGATATGTGAATATTATTTCATTGAATCGGAATATGACGGACTGTTTTGGAGCTGTCTAGTTATATTAGAAAATATGAACTTCGAACAATAAAGAGTACTTTCTAAACATACGATAAAGTTTGGAACTATTCATATATGAGTAACTATTTAGGAAATAATGTGGCCGTATCAAAAAATAATCAAAATGCCACTACCATAAAATTGATGGATCTTTAAAAATAAAGAACTTATTTTTTATGGAGAAATCAAGTTCATGAATAGCTCAAATGATGTGGGCTTTTTCATCTACGTGATTCATTGATTAAAACTCTTGGATATTCATGAAAAATAAGCTTATGACTATGAAGTAACGAAATTTTCCATGAGGATAATCCGTTTATTTCCAAAATAATTGATCCTTATCGAGGGTATTTCGCTAAAATCTTCAGAGATAAGTCGTTTGTTTGTTTTCAAAAAATATATTATAATTTATTTGAAGAGCTTTTTTTCTCAAATTTTATTTTATCTAATAATTGATATTATTATCAGAACGATTATCACAGGATTTTCTCCATTTAGATATAAATAACGGTCCATTCGTTGATTGATTCATTGATACTTTCATCGTCCTAAATAAAGTAACAATGTTCAATTTTTTAGCAATTTTTGTATTGTGTATCTGTGGAATACAGGGACAGTATCCATTTGCTGGTGAATGTCCTGATGTCACCGTTGTAGAGAATTTCGATTTAAGCAAGGCAAGTGAATATTTTTGAATAGATGAATGACAAAATATTTGTTTTTTGTTAATTGATGTGGCTGTTACTTGGTTAAAATCCATAAAAATATTTTCAAAAAACACAAGTTCGATTTTAACAGTTAAAATGTGCGAAACTTGAAAGATTTTGAGTTTTGCATATAATCAACGGAAGTCTGCAGTTCTGACGAAGAACAAGGAATCATCTTGACGTTTTTGAAGCAAATGTTTAATTCATTCATTCTGTATTACCGTTTCAAGTTGTACGATTGGTTGAAACAAAATAAATAGAAAAAACATTATTTGTAAAATTGAAAACAATTTGTTTATTTCTTTATATGGAATTATATCCATATGACTGAAAACAAGGGTGATAAATTGTAACATTTAAAAAAATTATTGTCATATATTAATACTGATTCGCTTTCATTCTCATTAAGAGTGGGGGAGTCAAAATCGTGTGCCTTCAGTAGCACTAACTGAGAAAGTATTATGTGATCCCCCTGGATGTCAGAACCGACTTATCTGTCTGGTTTTTTGAATATGTGTATGTAATAATAATATAAATGACATATATAATTTTAAGCTTTGCTAAAATAACGCGAACTTGTCAAAATTTTCGCAGCTTTGAAATTCTATGAATTATAGTAGGAACCGGAAAAAGTGTCTGCCATTAAATTTTTACATAAAAAAAATTATATATTTTAAGATATTAAAACGGCAGACAATCTGCGATCTCGTTTTCAGAGTAAATTTTGACGTTTTTCGACTTCTGGGCACGGCTAAAGGAACCCTTTATGGGAATAGTGAATCCCCATTTCACCTACGACAGGTGAAATAGTATACCTAGCATTAATAAGGACTTTGCTACTATACAGTAAGTCTGCGGAACGCTACCTCTCAGTCTATAATGTACATATGTGCATAAACAATATTCCGAACTAAGCCTTTCTAGTCCGTCACACGAAACTTCATATATATCTCCATAAAAAAGAAAATGTCAGCAATTGATTCAGGTTAAGTGAGGCATACTTCGAAATTATTATTTTTTTCTTTTAAAGCGTCTTATATCAATTCGATCTGCTCCTTGATTTATATTCACAGATTAAAATTATCCACATAAAATTATACACATTCAATGAAATTCGGACACTACAAAATAAATTCATTAAAATACTATTTAATTGTAACATGCGTACAAACTCTCTAGAACAGTAGGTACTCTAGTTTGAGGAACTAGGCAGAGTTGGAAAAATGTAAATTAATGTATAAAATTAGAAATAAATTACAAAAGTCTAACATACTTCTGCAACATATACAGTCATGACAAAAGTTCACTAAGTAGTATCTTCTTGCTGAACGTAAGAATACAAATAGGTTTGAATAATTCCATGTCCTAGGCGGCGCAGGTGTATAATTGGTTGCCTAAGTCGATACAGTTTTCGAATTCCATGTCTTGTTTCACAAATAGGGCTGCCACCTTTAAAAAAAAGCAGACTCGGAGGTTTTAGAATTATTGATTTTTTTTATTGAAAAATAATATTTTATTAAAGTGAGAATAATTAATTATTCGTAATGTTAATGTATTTTTTACATTGAAATGATCTAGCTAGTAGTAGGGTCAATTGGATCAGCATACACTTGGAATGATATTTTTTATTTTGGAGTTACACTCATCTGTCCACAAATTTCAAACATTAGGAGAAACACGTTCCAGGAATGCATCACTTAGTCGGATTGAAAAATTTCCAATTATTTTCGGCTGTTCTGTGATGTCTTAGAATGAGGCGACTTTGAATAACTGAACCCATCGTATATCAACAGAGAGTTTTGAGGGATTGGATTGTGCGAATTGAGGAAATACTTAACTCAATTTGTTGGCTTCGTCATAATCATCTTCGTCGACAATTTTTAAACCAACTGATTCGACTGCTTTCACAGCATTTTCGTAATTGACAGCACTTGTTGAGTCGAAGTTAGAAAATATGTCAAATACAGAATCCTCAAAATAATAATATTTCTGTATAATCGAGAGTTCTGCTGTAAACCTCATTGGCTTCTTTATTTAGTTGATCCTGTTCAGAAGGCCTAAAGAACTTCATGTTTTTCATTATTTTGGCGCCGTTAAACTCATCACGCAGGCGACTTTCAACCTTTTTTTATATTTCTCATAATTGGGTGCAACTCATCTACTCAGCAGCTCTCAAACTACTTTTTCAAGCATTAGTATGGATTCTTCCAGTAAATTCATGTAATGGTGAATGAAATATGAATAACATTCCTATAGTGTGTTCTTCTTGGATGAACTTCCAGCTTCATCGGATTTGCCATATACACTTTTACGAATTCTTATATTTTATGATATGCTGCTTCCCCACAACTTTTAAAATACGCTGATACATCAGGCCACGACAATATCAATCGGTCAACATATCCCCCCAAACTTAACCATTTAGTGGGCACATTTAGTAAAACTTTGCTATATTCAATTTAGAATTCCTCAAAAACTATTATTTGCAAGTCTTTGGTGAGTTTTACGCTGTTTGAAAATTCGACATAAACCTTCATAATCAAGTTTTCCACATCGTCCATTTCATGGTGTTTTTTTTGTCAGAATATTTCACATTAATTGTTTGGTATACGGACCATAATTGACTGATGTATTGTCCGTAGAGAAATCAAACAAAGAATGTGTGTCCAAGACGTATTGAAGCATAAAATGTTCAATGTGTTGAAATTTTTTTAGATGTTTAATTGGAAACCTCAAAAAATACTGGCATATCGATGTAAAACCCGTAGCCCGAATATGAATCATTCAAACCCGTAGACCGGGTCAAACCCGGAGAAGTGGCTATTCACAAACCACGTGAAAGAAATTTTGAACTTAGTATGAGATGATATGTTATTTTGATTTTGATATTCACTGTTATATTATTGTAGATAATTAGTTGTATTTGCACTCTAATTTGGTTATTTCCTTGAGACCAATGCTTAAAGCATTTTTTGAAAGATTTCTTTTTAATTTTGTGTTGAAAAATTTTTCACTTTCATTAGTTATTTTTGATTCTGTAACGAAATATTTCATATTATAACAACATATATAAATATCATACTGATGACAGACATATATTTCTCAAATAGATAGTTTGATAAAAGGTAATTAATGAACCTTCGATTATAGGATATATAAAATAATTGTTCTTTTATTGAATTCTTATCTTGAAAAAAACTCAATGATAATACTGTGATATCAACTCTTGAATAATAAAAAAAAATTTTCAGTACCTGGGAAAATGGTACGAACAATATAGATACGTAAACTTGTATGAGTTTCTGGGAAAATGCAATACTGCAGAATATTCATTGAATGAAAATGGAACAGTCAATGTATTGAATACTGAAATCAACAAACTGTGAGTACTTGATATTTCCATTTATAGAAAGAAACTATTCTGTTATCAAATTTCAGTTCGGGGAATCTGAAAGTTATTAATGGAAACGCCGTACCAGCTGGGGACATAACCGAAGCTAAATTTCTGGTTAATTTTCCTGTAGGAGGAGGTAAGAATATAATTAGAGTGCGTTATGCATTACTTGATCAAGCATCACTTGACCAAGCACCGAAATTTGCAAATTTCGAGATACTGATGTCATCTGACGAACAATAGTCTAACTTACTCATGAAAAACTTTCGGCAATCGCAGGCGCCTACATTTAGGAGTTATAACGTGTTGGGCTAAGCACCAAACGTAAAATTGGTAGTTTCCCGTTTTGCAATACTTGACCAAACGACAAAATTTGATTAAAGTTCCCAAACGTGCTTTGACCATTTTGCATAATGGGACCAACCACCAAAATGATGTTCGTTGGTCACGTGATGCAAAATGAGAAATGCCTGAGCAGCAGAGCTCCATCACTAAGGTCGTATTTTTCCCGCGAAATGCATCTCGTCGAGATGCGATTTCAACGGATTGAATTATATTTAAAAAAATGAAGGACACCCTACTGCGTAGCACTAGGAATGATAAAACCCCTCGGCGCATGTGCATGTCGTCAATATTTTTTGAATGTATTATACAAATTAAATAACAATGAAAGTCGATTTTACGACTGAAATGAAGGAAAATTGAAGACTTATTAATACATTTATTGCATAAATGTATTAATAAGTCTATATTACGAATAAAATCCCTAAAAATTTAGCAAAAAAAGTGAACACGTTACATTAGAATGGACAACAGAGGCGTTTACCGTTGCCGGAGCATCTAGTTATCTGATGGTAAGATGGGAAGCAGACACAGACGCAGAATCAATGGTCAACCTGATTTTGACCTACAGGATGACCTATAGGAAATAAAATACTTTTTGATTATACTCATTACAATGAAATTTTTAGGAATATTCTGCAAACCGACTATATTTTTTATCATAAGAAACCTATACCAGTTTTGGATCTATTTCGGAGTTTGTATAACACGACCAAATAACATTAGTGTCATATTATCCCCGGAAGCATAACTTGAATAAATAGCCATTTCATTTTTTAGCGGCCGTTTATTGGTGATTTTGAAAAACTTACTACACAGATTGATTTTTATATTTTTTTTTATTCGCACAAAAAAAATCCGGTCTAAATACAAATTTACCGATTTTTAATGGACTGGTAAAGTTTTTGCACTCTCCCAAACAAAATGATTTTGTGGCTTGGTCGAGTCATGCATAACGTGGTCCAATCAAAACCTGCTCTTCTAATGCAGCTCGCTGCGATAGAGTTTTTTCAGTCGTATTTATCCCATAAAATACATACTACTGTAGTGTATCGAAGGAAAACAGTGAGGTGCGGGAGTATTTTTCATATCCGTTTTGGACCTCCTAGACCACGATTTTCGAAAAATGTTTCATGTCTTATATATATATATATATATATATATATATATTTTTTTTTTTTTTTGCCGGTACATATTGACATCTCCAGCGGCTCCCATTAAGTCGAATGAGCTGAAATTTATACCTGGGATTGTTTCCGATGCAGAACAAGAGTATTAAAATTTGGGTGAATTTCTGCAATCGTCGTCATTTTTACGTAGATATTTCTAATTTTCATATAAATATCCTACCAGGTACATATTCACATCTGCAGCGGTTCGTGTCACACCAAATAAGCTGATTGTTTTTTACTGGGATTTTTTTCGTTGCAAAACGAAAACCAAAATTTGGATAAATTTTTCCAACCACCGCCATTTTTAAGTAGATATTTGTTTATTTGTGGAATTCTGGACTTCCATTGTCTATAAAAATAAATCTGAAACAAAAATAAAAGAAAAGAAAATTTGATTAGTAAATGGCAAGTTCAACAAAAGTAATAAATCAGAATTTTTATACTTGTTAATTTCTAGGGCTTCCCAAAAGTTTAATTTGAATGCTCTTTTCTCCGTATGTAAAATATGGAAATCTTTATTAAATGAATTAGTTTCATTCTCTCTTTTATGGTTTACGAAGCAGCGCTCATATTTCTTAATTCTTTTTCTAAAATTTCTGTGTTCAACCTACATACATGATAATTTATAGACACCCGATTTTGAAAGTTTGTCCGTTCTTGATATATTGTCGTTTATAAATTGGCGTAATAGAGTCAAATCTAATAACCGTTAAAATCAAACTTGTGTTTTTCTAATAATAATATATATATACACATATATATATATATATATATATATATATATATATATATATATATATATATATAGATATATATATATATATATATATATATATATATATATATATATATATATATATATATATATATATATATATATTATTTATTCATTTCTTAAATAATCCTTCCGGAAGGCCATGCTTCTGTACCCGTACTTTCTCATGAGTCTTATTGTATGGTTCAAATGTCATCAAATTTGTGTTTTGCATATGGCGTCGATATGTGCTTATATATACTTTAATATTTATCTGATCGATAAACCCAAAAACAATGATATGGTTGCAATAAGCACGATAGATTTATTAACTTTCTTCAAACTTTGCTTAACATGTGAAGAACCTTAATTCGCATTAAGGTTCTTCGTTACATCACGATTTCTATGAGCTGAATCCTACTGCGAGCCGTGTTAAAGAACATAATTCCAATAATATATCAATTCGATTAATTTTCTTTGAAAAAATCTTTTATTTATCACAATCCTGATATTTTCTTTTAGTGACAATATTAATTTTTTCAGTTCATGCTAATGCTCCTTATTGGGTACTAGATACGGATTATGAAACATACTCAGTAGTATGGTCATGCACAGATCTGAATTTAATCAGTTCCAGTGAGTATACATTTTTTCGAATAATTTGGAACATCTACCTTTAATAAATTTTTTTTAGGATATCTGTGGTTATTAACAAGGGAAAGAGATTGTGGTGAAGAAGTTATCGCCAAGATGAATGATGTCTTGAAAAGATTCAAAATCGACACATTCTTTTTAATGAACACAGATCAAATGAACTGCTGAAACAAACAAAAAGATATAATAAAATCTATAAAATAATATATTGTACCTAAATTTTTTGATGAAACACATTTAATTAAAGATTTTACTAGATATTTGTTATTTGATTTTATTTCATATTATGGTATGATGTGGTGAAAAAAAAATACAGAATTTGAACATAATGATCCAAATTCTAATCATAAAATTTCAGGACTGCAGCATATTATATCATACCCTGTAACTTTTGATTTAATTTTTAGTTTCTCGTTAAGAGTAGACCAACCTCAACCTACTGCAAATATCAAGAAGGATAATACCGGTAACCCATCATAACCCAAGACATTATTTCAAGCAGAATCAATTTTCTTTGTTGTTTTGGCAGAATATACGTTGTTTGGAACTTCAAAGTAAATGTAACCTATGTTGGAAAATTCATGGGTTAGCTGCGAGACCCATGTACTCAGATGATTACAATGGGAGAATACGTTGTAAAAAAAAATAAAAATTTTCAAATTCAACTACAAACTTTATTCAAACCAAACTCATATTTTTCAAACGTAAACGAGAGACAATTATGAAAGAATTAAATGAAACAAGTTGTAATATTACAAAAACAAGAAATAAAAAATGATAAATGTCAAAACAATCTCATTCAATACATAAAGTCACTTTGCATTTTAAACAACTCCATCTGACTCGTTTATCACACAGAGAAAATTTCACTTGTTCTTCTGATTTATGGCCACCTTCATATTTTCTCACAATCTCGAACAATTATTCTCTCAAAATCAAGAAGACTAATTGACTCTCCCTTCACATTTTCCATGCGTTGATAAGAGTCATGTTTATCACAGTTACGAACATCATCCACCACCATTTTCACCACGAATTGAGATCCTGTAACTGCTTATAGCTTGATAATTAGACGTAGAATTAACAAGGGAAAATTGAACTCAGCATCATTGTCTTCGCTTTCACTGTCACTTATATGCCAAAGTTTCATTTTGCCTGCGACTTCTTGAAGCATTGGCAACTAATGTTGAAAATTATTTTCATCAAAATCTTCCCATTAAAAATTCATAGAGTTAATTAAAAATATTCAAAATATTGTATTACCTCACAATTCAAAATTATTTTCTTTAGATGTGAACCATCTGTTTCCTAGCACTCCGCCGAATGAAACTGTAAATTTAATCAAAAATTTTCTTATTTCTAATAATGTTCATCCACTTATACAGTCAGATATTACATATTTACTGGAAATTTGTTTAGAACAAAATTATTTCAGTTTCAACAACGTGTGTTATAGCAATAAGGAAGGTTTGATCATGGGAAATCCCTTAAGCCCTTTGTTGTCAGAAATCTTTATGGATAACTTAGAGAAAACTATTATGAACCACTTCAACAGTAAATACTTGCTTTATTGGTATAGATACGTTGATGACGTAATTGATACTGGTACAGATAGACAATTGGATAATTTCATTACTTATATTAATTCCATACACCCCCGTATTAAATTTCCTCTAGAAACTGAAATGAATAATTCTATTAATTACTTATATTTAACTATTACCAGAAAAAGCAACAAACACGAATTTTCAATTTTTCATAAACCATCTCGTACAGATATTACAATTCATAACACATCACTACACCCTTTTTCATATAAATTAGCCGCTTATCATAGTATGATTCATAGTCTTTTCAAAATTCCGTTGTCCGAAGCTAATTTCCGAAAGGAATTGAATATAATTAAATAAATGGCAGTAAATAATGGTTATTCACCCAATATGATTGACAGTCTCATTCAGAGGAAAAAATACAAAATGGAAATTTCAGAAGTTTGCCCACATATATCCGAGAAAAATACAGTCTATAACAGTTCAACATACTTGGGCAAACCTTCCGAAAATCTCAAATTGTTTCTTCATAAACAAAATTTCAAAGTTTCATATAAAACCAACAATAGCATTGGAAAATTTATTGAAAACAACAAATCAAAAATCCATAGAGATGAACGTACGGGTGTTTATAGACTCAACTGTAACGATTGTGAAAAATTCTATATAGGACGTACAATTAGAAATTTCAAAACTCGAATACACGAACACCAACGTAGCTATATTAAGCAGAAAATGGATTCTAATTATGCGTGTCATCTTATTCAAGAAAACCATACCTTCAATCACAATTATAATATATTACAGTTAGAAAATAGTCTCCACAAAATCAACTGTTGGGAATCCCTATACATCAATAAATATAAAAATTCCGGAAACCTAGTTAATGACCAGATTGAAGTAAACCCTTCACCTCTTCTTAATCTTTTTTGTTTCTTCATGAAGTTATAAAAATCTTCCACATCCTTCTGTGAATCAACATCGGGAGGAATAATCGCAATGTCGACTTAATTTCTGGTCTTTGTCGAAGCAACTTCTTGTTGATATTTCTTCCCAGCATAAAAAATTCTGTTTGGAATTTCGGGAAACTACTCAGTATTCATTGAAAGTTAGAAAAGAAATGCACTGACTTCTATTGAATGATGGGTAATATTGAAATATAAAAGTAACGCATCAGCCCATTGTACTCAAATGAGTACAGTAAGAAATTTCTACTTACCATATTTTTCAAATAGAACTATGTATTCAAACAACAGTAAAAATAGGTCAATCACACTTATTACATGCTGAAAACAGAAGATCCGTACAGTCGTAATACAAAAAATATTATTTTCGCACGATTATTTACTACCATGTAAGGAATGAACAACATAGCCAATGTAAAGTTTGAATAAATCGCGGGAAAAAAACACTGGTTGTGAATTCTGCTGTAATATATAGGAGCTGGCTATAGAAAAATATTGATGCAATCAAAATGTAATAGTATAGTTGATCGACCTCTTACTAGATTGAGTAAAAAATATTTTGTAGGATGTACTCTAATGAGTGCAGTGGGATATAATGAGCTAATCATAATTAAATTGAATATGTAGGGCAGGACCTACTCTGGTCCTTGTTTGGGCAACAGCATCTTCTATAATTAATTTTAGTAATTATTGAAGATCATATAGCTCCAAGTCCAAAAGAGTTGTCCAAAGTTATTTCAGTTTATGGAAAAATATATAAGCGATAATATAAATTATTGCCCGATTCACACCTTGTGCTCAAGATCCAAGAAGACTCAAAATGTTTTCTATAACATCATGTCAGTCTACCTGAAATTCTTCTGCCATTGTGTTATAGAATGCATTGAGATCAAACTACTTATTTGCAATATCAGTTTCAGGGGTTAATTTTGGATTGGATACCCAACATTAAACCTAAACTACGACCCTAATTTTAAATATTAAAAATTACCAAGAACACGGAATTTTATTGACATTTAACAATACCTCAGCATTGATTAAACAAAAATCCTTTCACTCTTTGAATTTTGGGCAGGAATAGAGAATGAGTTTTATGCACTAGAAACAAGGATATTTGGCCATTAATTAATTTTTTAATTAATGGTTGATTCATTCAATTTATATAACGGTATTTGCGGTTAAGCGGGAATCGGCGGATATTCTAAAAATTACTATACAAAATATTGATTAATATGGTTTTCAATGAAAGATATTTTCATTTTAGTCTACCAAAAACTAATTTCAATAATCTATGAGGAATAGATAAAAATCAAGGACACCCTACTGCGTAGCACTAGGAATGATAAAACCCCTCGGTGCATGTGCATGTCGTCAATATTTTTTTTATGTATTATATAAATTAAATAACAATGAAAGTCGATATTACGAATGAAATGAAGGAAAATTGCAATAAATGTATAAATAAGTCGATATTACGAATAAAATCCGTGAAAATTTAGCAAAAAAAATTCATTGTTTGACTGTCGAATTTGAATATCCTATCCCGGCTCATTTTGCTGCAAATTATGAATCAAATTGATAAGATGGTAGGCCAAGCTACAGAGATTTAGAGTGAGCATTTTGTGCAAAAAGTGTTAGAAGAAAACCAGCTCCGCCATTGTTTGTCAAATAGTTCCACATGATATACTGATATGTTTTTCACTCGACTTTATTATTTATGTCTTTGTCATTAACAATTTTATGCAAAAAATCGCAATTTTTTTTAGTTTTTTTGCTTATAAAATTGAAACTATCAGAGTAATCGTGATGGTGTCAATAGACTTATTGTAGAAAATGAAAAGACGAAAAAAATGAGAGGTCGGACGACTCGATCAGACCCTCAGTCCAAGGGAAAATTGGAAAAAACCGGCCAAAATACAGTTTTTTCAAAAGTTCATAACTCGGTTATTTTTTGAGTTGTAGCGTAGGCTAGTATTACCTATTGATATGAACTTAATTTGTGCGAAGATCAGGAACTGTCCGATGCATAGTTTTTGATCTGTGTGTGAGAGTAGTTGAAGAGTGGGGGTTTACAATTATTATCTGACAACGTTTATAAAATACTGTCACATTCAAAATGCCGACGCTTTCGAATGTCATACTTCTCCTTGCCTGCTGCTCTACCCCCACTCTTCAACTACTCTCACGCGCTCGGCCGTTTTTCGTCATGTTCAGCTTTATTTTTAACATATTTCTCAGTGTTTTTATGGAAAACCAAGATGAACGTTTTGAACTATGAGAATTCTACTTTCAAAATCTTTTTAGTAAATTGAAATTAGACCATATCTGTCGCATTCAGGTCTGCTGGAAAATTGCATAGTAACATAATCAAATGGCCACAGATCAAAAACTATGCATCCGACAGTACCTGATCTTCTTACAAATGAAGTTTATATTGATAAATAATACTAACCGGAGGATCTATGCTACAACTCAAAAAATAACCGAGTTATGAACTTTTGAAAAAACTGCATTTTGGACGGTTTTTTCCAACTTTCCCTTTTTTTTCGTCTTTTCATTTTCTACAATAAGTCTATTGACATCATCACGATTACTCTGATAGTTTCAATTTTATAAGCAAAAAACTAAAAGACACGCGATTTTTTGCATAAAATTGTTAATAACAAAGACATAAATAATAAAGTCGATTGAAAAACATATCACTATATCATGTGGAACTATTTTACACACAATGGCGGAGCTGGTTTTCTTCTAACACTTTTTACATGAAAAAATCTCTGTAGCTTGGCCTATGGGAAGCAGACACAGACGCAGAATCAAGCTGAAGCTATCAACGTCGCTTGGTTACCGTGGCACACAGAGCACTTCGACGCATGTTTTGTAGGACTTCGTACATATCGCATGCGCATGCCGTAATGCCTATCTAAGAAACGCTATAATTTTTTATTCTTCGTTGGGAAAAAACTGGGAACAAAACTTGTCTGATGAAATAATTTGTATTTTATCGATATCAGTTGGAATTTTTAAAATCGGACCAGATCCCAACTTTTTGTAGTGAGAATTTAGCTTCACCTCGGGATAAAAACGCTATATTTTTTTATTCTTCGTTGGAAAAAAGTGGTAATTCAAATTCCCTAATGAAATCATATGTGTTTTATCGATATCCGTTGGAATTTCCAAAATCGGGCCAGTTACCAACTTTTTGTCGTGAGACTATAACCCCTTTAGCTTCGCCTCGGGGTTAAAATAGAGGCTCTTTTTCACACTTAAATAAAGACGCAATACACCTGTACTGTGTTTAAAAAAATATTTCGTCGATAAAAACCTTACTGTTGACTGATTTATGTGAAATTGGGTATAGTGATATAACACATCAATACGCCCAATTTCACATAAATAAGCCGCTAATTTTCGAGAGGAATTGAATATAATTAAACAAATGGCAGTAAATAATGGTTATTCGCTCAATATGATTGACAATCTCATTCAGAGGAAAAATTACGAATTGGCAATTTCGGAAGTTTACCCACTTATATCCGAGAAAAGTACAGTTTTTAACATACTTGGGCAAACCTTCCGAAAACCTGAAAATGTTTCTTCATAAATAAACTTTCAAAGTTTCATATGAAACCAATACATTGGAAAATTGATTCAAAACAACAAATCAATAATCCATAGAGATAAACGTACTGGTGTTTATAGACTCAACCGTATCGATTGTGAAAAATTTTATATAGGACGTAGAATTAGAAATTTGAAAACTCGAATACACAAACACCAACGTAGCTATATTAAGCAGAAAACAGACTCCAATTATGCGTGCCATCATATTCAAGAACACCAAACATTAATCACAATAATTATAATATATTATAGTAAGAAAATAGTCTCCACAAAACCAACTGTTGGGAATCCCTTTACATCAATAAATATGAAAATTCCGGAAACCTAGTTAACGACTAGATTGAAGTAAACTCTTCTCCTCTCCTTAATCTGTTCAATATACCTACTGATAACTCTGAATGCATTGCTTATCGTTATTTAGTTTCTCTAGAAACCTCTCTATTTTGTTCAATTTTTCGTATGAATAGATTGTTTTGTGATACCTACCATAATTTAGTTCTAGATGAAGTCAATGTTATGACGAAACGCGTAACTCAATCTATTTCATTTCAACCTGTGAAAAGTTAGTTTTTATTTCTTTATAAAGTTATGAATATGAACTTTCAATAAGTAAATGCCAATTTAATTCAATGACTTGTATCAAAAGTTTTTACACGATTAATTACAAATTAATTACATTCATCAGCCATCATTTTTCAAATTGTTTTACTATTGAACTGTCTGATTTTTAATGAAAATTAAAAAAGATAGATGTATTCTTAGTTGATGCCGCTCGTATTTAATTACATAATATGTATTTATGTTTTACATGTTTTTTAAAATTTATCATCTCATCTACTGAATTTATCGAATTTGGATTGGCAACATGGAGAAATCATATCTAATGATGAATTTAAGGAATTATCGAATAGCACATAGTGAATTTGACTGATTTCATCAGATCAGATTTTTTAATCCAGACGATATGGTGATTCTTGTATACTAAAAGCATTATATCGTAAGATAAAAAATATTTTAATATAAATATGTAATATTTCCTACGTTTCGTCATAAATTCCATAACCTTCCAAAACTTCTGATGTATTGAAATGAATTCGACGTTTATTAATTTCCAAGTAGGTACTAATTATTATCAAACATATTGCAGTCAAAATATTTATTTATTATTTTTTCAAAAAACAGATATCAAAGTTAGTTTGGTTATCTCAGTTGTAACTTGGACAGTTCGTTTGGTCCTGTTTGACGAGGAAAGCTTTGCTCAAATTGGATCTATCAAAAACCGCATGTGCTTTTTCCAATGCTTCTGGAGCGTAGTCTCTGTCTCTTGTCAATACCCATGCCAACTCTATAATTTCAAATGTATCAATTACAATAATATCGCAATCTTGCTCGTTATTTCAACTTACGCATATTAACGAATGGAAGTTGTGTGCATGACCAAATAACTGCGTAAGAGTCATAATCAGTCTCTAGGACCCAGTAAGGCCCGTTGGCTGGAACTGGAATATACAAAATCATTTCATTGAAGCTATATTTATTATAAGGAAGTATATCTTTATCTTCGCAATTTTTATATAAATTAAGATTGGCCACGAAGCTTCAACGAATAATAAATGAAGAAGTAGACATAGAAAATAAATACCAAATTATCAAGCAGCCAAAGAGGCGTTAGGATATAAAGAAATGGACCAAAAGCAAAACCCAGAGTGGTGGTCAGGAGAAATGAAGAGTCTAATAGAGTTCAAAAAGAAAACGTAACAAATATGGTTACGCACCAAGGACCCGGAAGACAGGAAGGTATATGCACGATAACAACTTAAGGAGCATGATATCGAGCGAGGGAACATCCAATAGTGATATAGAGTATAGGGTTCAACAAGGGCAAAAATGTGTACGAATTTTCAACTCGTTGCTTCGGTCGAATCATATTAAAATAAATACCAAAATGACAATCTACAGAGCTGTAGTAGAACCCATATTGACATACGGGCCAGAGTGCTAGTAGTTATCGGACAGAAATAGAAAAAAAGTGGAGACAGTGGAAATATATTATTTGAGGAGAGCAATTGGAGTGTCCAGTATAGAACGTATACCGAATCAAGAAATTAGAAGACGCATTAAAAGAACATATACGACTATAGACAAGATTGAAAAGAGACAACTTCTGTGGTATGGACATGTAATGCAGATGGAGTAAAATAGATGGCCAAAACAAAATATGAAGTATGTTCCAACAAATAGAAGAAAGAGAGGAAGACCAGTAATGACATATTCCAATAAATGGAATAATGAAAACAAGGAGAGATAGATCTATAGACGAGGAAGAATGGAGAAATAGAGAAAGATGGCGATCGAAATGCGGGATGCGGCAAAGGCTGTAGGACCCCCGCTCATATATATATATATATATATACATATATATATATATATATATATATATATATATATATATATATATATATATATATAAAAATATATATATAAAATATATATAAATAAAATATATATATATATATATATATATATATATATATATATATATATATATATATATATATATATATATATATATATATATATATATATATGTATATCTAAGAAGGAGGCTCTTGAAATTCAGTTCAGTTCTAATGAATTATGAATTCTCGTTCAAAATAACTAGATATCTTACTTGGAGAGGTGAAGTGAATGAGCAGTTTTCCTTCACCGTCATTTCCAGCTGGCGTCGCATATCCCTCCATGTAAAAAGGTTTTAGTGTACTGAAATAAAATTACCTCCATTATTTCGATACCTTTTCATGATATGCTAAATCAATAAAAGTGTCAGTCCTTTTAATGGTTGACAACAAAAACCGAGTCTGTTTCTTCAGTTGAACTTTCCTTTATATTCTCAAAATAAATCTCATGAATAAATTGAACATTTCTTTCTTCATTCCTCAACCTAATGTAACATTATAAATACTTAATTATATCAGAATATGATATTGAAGCAGAAGAAAACATTGAAAATATTCGAAATCCAATGCATTCCCCTATCCATATATATTTAAGATAAGCCTTAGTAAATTAATCTCCAACTGTCACATTTTATGAATATTGCAATTCAGTAGAATAACAATAGCTATCGATTTCCAACCTAAACATTGTGACAGTTTTCAACAAAATTATAGATTCAGAACATTCTAGTACCCATATATAATCTAAATTAATCTTTATTACAATTCAATCAAAATTTAACAATAGTTGTTAGTATCCCTGAGACCATTATTAAATTTTCATTTCGAAATAGCTTCAATCACTAGAAAAAGATAAATCTATCAACAAAATCTACTCACAATTTGTCTGTGAATTGATTGTGGAGCATCATAGTTCCATTTTCATTCAAAGTATAAACTGCTTCACTACATTTTTTTGTGGCCAAAGGAGCTGTGAAATATTTCTCTATACAAATCCACTTTCCCAGAAACTGTAAAAAAATTGAGCTGTGTAAGATTTTCGTCAATAGAAGATGAAAAAAGACAAAGGAAATTTCATGAGGATTTGTTTTAGTAAAAAATTTGATAACAGTATAGAAATTTCATGAAGTTTTCAATTAAAAATTTTTTGTTTTGAATTAAAACTTACAACAATGCAAATATTTTCACTGAAATAATGCAATGAAATAATTTCAATTATGCGATTGAAAATATTTTTTCCTTGAAAATAATAAAACAATATATATGTATTCATATATATATATATATATATATATATATATATATATATATATATATATATATATATATATATATATATATATATATATATATATATATATATATATATATATATATATATATATATATATATATATATATATATTTTTATACATATATATATATATATATATATATATATATATATATATATATATATATCTATATATATGAGAATTTATTTATTATTATCACAAATAGTTATTTTTATACACAAAATTTTATTCGATGTTACAAAAAGTATCTGATAAAATAAAGTTTTTTTCTATACTTTCATAATATTCTTAATTCTTGAAAGTAAAAATAAGATTTTCTATATCTGAACCGTTAATTGTGATATAGAAATGTTTATGTATATAAACACTGATCACAAAATGTTTTTTTGCGGAACTATATGATGTTATGTTAAATTTAAAATTTGCACAGCCTTATAATCCTCTTTTAAAAAATATAAACTAGAATCTAGAATCTTAGCTTTAGTCAACTGCCAGGTTCCAACGAAGTGAAGACATTTCATAGAGGTCTGTCAGAGAAATTCGTATTTTGTTATCAGTACTCTCTTGAAATAGGTTTCTTTACTCCAGAAAGGCCATTAAAAGAGCACGAATTCGTATAACTCTCATCCATATTGTGAAATATTCACTTTGTTGGAATCTTCAAGTGGACTCGAGTAGGAATCGATTGAATTTAATAACATTTTGGCTGCTGGTTAAATTATCTTAAATATTATTCCAAATATGGAATATGCTCGATATTTTAGATATAAAATCTTCTTACCTTGTTCACATCGAAATTCTGCTGTACATCCTTGACGTCTGGGCATTTTCCAAAGAACGGAATTTGTCCATGAATTCCATGGACACAAAGTACCAGAAGTGAAAGATACACGTACATGATATCTATTTTTATTTGTTTGGAAGTTGTATGTGAATTGAACAAAAAACAAATGTGATACAAAATCAAATATTTCTTCTTTTTATACTTTCTCATCTATATTTCAAGTGTTTTTTTTTAATTTTTTATCAGATTTGATATGTTATCAAACAGTTGTAACTAAAAGTGATATACCAATCATTATAACCATTCCATCTTGGTGAAATTTGGTGATTAATCCTTTCATATTACTCTCGATCAATTTTCTATGAGGAGAATGAGAGGATCTGTCTATCAACCCTGAAATAGTCATTTAATAAACTAGTTTATTAATGATTAATGGTTGAGATATTTTAATATAATATTAATTTAATAGTTTGAGACCATGTTGAAACCTATTAGAAAATGAAAAATAATTTACGGGCGATCTGAGGTCGGGAAAGGGAAGGGGGTGAGTTTTCGAGGGTGAAAAACGGTTTATCTCGATTTCCGGCAAAACTACAATTCATATGGAAAAAAGTCAAATGGCAAAGTTGTAGATAATGAAAAGATCTACAACTTCTTTATTCACACTTTTTTCACCTAAACTCAAGATTTATGTTAAAATTTCAAAAAACCAAGTTTTTGGTTTTTTATTTTTCTTTCACAGAAAAAAAAAATTTCCATCGAAATTTGGTTAAAACTCACCTTCTTATGTCCTAAATACACTGAAATTTATGTGATTCGAAATATTCTCTTTTTCACCTTATTTTGACTCGAAAAAGCACCCTAATTTTCAATCGGAAATTCTCCTGTCAAAATATCAGCTTTGTTCAAAATGTTGGTGTGCTTTATGTTCGTGAAAATCTCTAATTTTCGATGGTGTATGCATTGCTATAGTAAATATTCACAGAAAATGCAAAACATCGAAAAAAACTCGAATTCGAAATTTTAATTTGGCAGAAAAATTAAAAAGTGGAAGAGATCATGAATAAATATTTGCGCTATGTAGGAAAACATTACGAAGCAAGCAGCTATATTATTTTTGATGAGTACCTCGAAATTAAAAAATCAATTACTGTCACAACAGTACCAGCAGTTAATTCAACTAAAAGAGGAGAACGTAGTCGTAGAAAAACCTAAGACAATATTCCAGAGTTCGATTATCAAAAATATGTGAGCATCAGCATGTTCTTCTACTTGTTTACAGGAAAATCCTTCTGACTGTAATCTTTCCATTAACTTCTTTGTTATTTTGTCCCTGTTTTTCTCGTTAGATAAATTTTTTTTTCGCAAAAATGGTATTTTTGTATGGTTTCGATAATCGAACTCTGGAGTACCTATTGTCTGAAGTTTTTCTACGACTACTTTCTCCTGTTTTAGATGGCTTAACTGCTGGTACTGTTGTGACAGTAACCGATTTTTTAATTTCTAGGTACCCATCACAAACAATATAGCTGCTTGCTGCGTAATGTTTTCCTACATAGCGCAAATATTTATTCATGATCTCTTTCACCGTTTCATTTGCTATTTGACTTTTTTCAATAGGACTTGTAGTTTTGCCGGAAATCGAGATAAATCGTTTTTTACCCATCCCCTTCCCCTTCCCGACCTCAGATCGCCCGTAAATTATTTTTTCTTTTATTTTTATTATATTCTCCTCCTTTTCCAGTGAGTTTCGTCCTTCTATATTTTTTTTCACTTTTTATAACTTTTAAAGGCTTCTACCCTGGTGTATTATTGACCCATTTTAATGTACAATTTCTTCTATTCTAATGTATGTTTATCATGCCAAACACAGAAGTATTCAGCACGGAATAGTTGAATTATTCTGTGTCTGTACTGTTATTCCACAGAGAAAAGGAATTCATAATTCAAATCGAAAAATTCAACTCTATACAAAATAAAGTAGAAGCTGCGGAAAAAATTTTATGCAATAATCGTTCGAAAGTAATTAACACTTCAGCTTCCACCAGTTTCACATAATATCTTATCGGATATTTTAGGTAATGTGAACTATTCAGAATGTGACATGTCTAATATTCCATCTTTGAATTTCTCAAATTGATACATCGGGAGCATAAATGTAAACATATCAAAATGAACGTAGAAATTTATATTGTGTCAAATGTATCTGTTATGCAAAATAAAAATTTATTTCAATCAAGAATTTATAATCAATTCATGATGCGGTCGACGGAAAAATCTTGTAATAAATCGTTTATTAATGTAGCGATTAATGGTTTCGAACTATTAATTTATCTCAACTATTAATCGCTGTCATTAATAAACTAGTATATTAAATAACTATTAATAATATTTATATATTAATAACACATCAATGTCCACTATCAAGAGCTGATTGTACAATTTAACGATCTGCATCACTTACTGCTTGACTAGAGTTTTATTAAGAAGCATGCCTTCTTCAAAAAAATAATCTATTGAAGTATCACTTTTATATCTACGATTTCTCTCAGACAATATAGTTCCATTATTATTCATCAAAAACACTTTCAACGTTGGTATCATAGTTATTACGTAAATATCTGATATACTGTTAAAAAATATAAATAAACTTTGTAATTTTTTTCCATTTCAATATGTGAAGTAACATACCACCATCGATAATGTAAAAAAAAATTTTGTCACATCATTAACATCCGTTTCACATTGTTCAAAAATATCGGCTGGAGGCCCCGGTAGCCCAGGTGTATCGCTTGTAAACCGAGGATCGTGAGTTCAAGTCCCACCTTGCTCTTAGGTGTATACATGAAATTGAGTGCTTCTAAAAATTTGATCTTTTGGGTAATAACTTAGATAGAAGCCCATTGGCCGTTCGGAACTGGCGTAAAACTGTAGGCTCCTTGAGTTAAAAAAAATATATCGTATAGCTTTGATTTCGTCGTTTTCCTCAGTCCAACAATTGTTTTCAAAGAAAACCGCGCAAAAAATTATTTTTTCATATAAGTGACGTCTATTTTGTTTAAACAATGAAAATAATTATTTCCCCCCTCTACAAGATTTCTGAATTCATACAATATTAAAAAACAGAAATTAAAAAAAAATTATCAAAATCGGAGCTGTTTCTGAGGACATTCTACCGAAAAGCTTTATTGACGGGATTATATGTATTTTAAAAAATAATAATTCTTGCACTTGGCGATTTTGATCAAGATGACATTAGGAAGAATAACTAGGGAAGGAAAGGTTGAACTATATAAAACATTCATGAAATCCGACCATAACTTTTAATATCCAGTATTATGAAAAATAAATAAATGAGAAATATTGGGTAAAAAATCTCTACGAAATTTAAGAAGAGCAGATTTCTTTCAAGAATAATCTTAATTTATAAAATTTAATTATGTCGTTTTTATAGTGATTACGGTTATTTTATCAGGTATCGAATCGAAACCTGCCGATTTTCAATAATAAAAAATTGGCTTATCTGATAAAATAATTATCACTTCATTAGTTCAGATTTAATGAATCCATTTGATTCCGGTGATATAACTCATTTTGAAGGAAATATCATAAATGTATTCTTAAAATGGAGTTTTCTCATCAGTGAAACTAAAATAATTGTGTGATTATTAAAACAATCAGAACACGTTAAAATTTCATGCATATTTCATGAGTTTCAAACAATAGACCTTTTCATCACTTATAACTTTTTGTGCGCATGCGTACATTGTAATCAACAAATATAAAAATGAACCACAAAATAAAACAATAAGTATCTTAATTTGAAATTACATGCTGTAAGTCCATTATAAAGATATTATTTGAACGGAAACGAATGAAAAAACGGTGTTGTTACTTATGGAGTATGTAAATGTAAGAGTAGTATCGATATAAGTCATTTAAAGCCAATACATGTGCTAATAAGATATAATTCTATTTAATTGGGAGATATTTACTCAATACCTAATAACTAACTTCATTTTACTCAGATACTACGATTGGATTGATATATAACCCCGCAATAATCTAGTGTTTTTTTGCTTTTTTGTTTTCTATAACATCATGTCAGTCTACCTGAAATTCTTCCGACTCTCTTGTCATTGTGTTATAGAATGCATTGAGATCAAACTACTTATTTGCAATACCAGTTTCAGGGGTTATTTTTGGATTGGACACTCAACTCTAAACCTAAACTACGACCCTAATTTGAAATATTGAAAATTACCAAGAATACGGAATTTTATTGACATTTAACAACACCTCAGCATTGATTAAACAAAAATCCTTTCACTCTTTGAATTTTGGGCAGGAATAGAGAATGTGTTTTATTCACTAGAAACAAGGATATTTGGCCATTAATTAATTTTTTAAATAATGGTTTCTCAAAAATTTTCATTCTACATAAAAGTTGATTCATTCAATTTGAATAAATACGCTCATAACGGTATTTGCGATTAAGCGGGAATCGGCGCATATTCTAATTTCACTATACAGTAAATTACTATTCAAAATATCGAATAATATGGTTTTCAATGATAGATATTTTCATTTTAGTATTAGGCTAGGCATATTAGGATTTTCAGACATAAGTTTTGCTATAGTTTTGATTATCTCACCTTTTATGTTTTTGGGGTCGCTGAACACGAATTTGAAGTTTGCTGGCAAAAAATTTTCCCGGAACTTTGATTTTTGGGCACTTTTTGGCCAAATTTTGGCACTTTCTTCAGTTTTCGGCATATATCTCAGAAAGGAATGATTTTTTCGACAAACTCATTTCATACAAAATTGAGGCATACAAAATTGCCTACATTTTTCATAAAAAACGTTTTTTTGTAAGGCTAACCGTTTTGCCGCTAGAGCGCGCTCAAAAATCGCCATATCTAGTGACATTCACCGTTTACGCGAAAATCGACCTTGCTGTGATACTCAACTGTTGCAACAATTCATTACATTATACAATTTATATCATATAGCAGTAGATTTTTCATAAATAAGATTTTTTTAGGGAAGACTCACCCAATGATTCCCAATCACAGTGCCGCGGTATTTTTGTGTGCGTATAATGCATATTGAAGAAAAAAAATCTATCCCCTTTAAACCTACTGTTGTTTTTGTAAAACATATTATTTTATTTTAAATTCAAAATTATTATTATAAACTATTTTACACAGTGTATTATAGGTAAGTAAACAACTTTTAAAATTATCTTTTTCTTCGAGTGCCGCCAAATTTTAAAATCGTTGCAATGTGCTGTGACAAAAAAAGTTGACGATCAGTGGACCAGCCGTTTTGCCGCTAGAGTGTTCCAAAAAAATATTCGCGCAACCAGTATACCTTACGTGAATAATGGATATAGGGAAAGTAATTAAAAAATTCATTCAAAGTTCTGGAAATTACGGATTCTGTATCATCCATGAAACAGTCAGGAGCGGTATACTCTTTAACATCGTAAAATTGGGATCTAATGTCATCGCATATTATTTTGACTGCTGCTTCCACTATTCGCAGCCTCTCTTCTTCAGATTTACACTTCTGTTGGTAAAATGCGCCATTCAATATTTTCTCTCCTATATTTTTGAAACAGACCACAGTCTGCTGTTCTTTCAAAAGGTGAACAGTATCTCATCGCCATACATTCCTTTGAAGTCCAGCTTTCACTGTCCTTTGATCTGGTTTTTACTCTCCTTCCATTTATACCATTAGTTCCTCCATCGAGAACTGACACTCATCATCACTATTTTCCATGTATGTGTTTATATGCTGCATTACTACATCAATTGCCTGAGCACATGGTCATGGTCCCCCTCTTTTCTGTTGCCCGTCTGTGTTTGGTGTTCGTTTTCCAATAAGTTCTATTCGGCACTTTTTATGATATTGTGCCTCATATGCAATCAAATCAGGTATATGCTCAATTCGGAGTAAAACCGCACTACCAAATTCATCATCACGATCTCGTGCGTCTTTCATTACACTTTCTCTAAAACCACCAACTAAATCGCGTACCTGATATAAAACATTTCGCAAATCAGGAGTTGTTTTGGCTTTCGCCGCTAAAAATTGTTTGGTACATGGTAATCCACATATAAAGCAGTTTGTTCTGAATGTGCATTCGGGAGCTGTTGATCTGGTTCTTCTGGGTTGATGGGTCTCCACTAATTGTGTCTTAATGTGTGCGAGAATGGCTCGCCCATATGTGTATTTTTTTTCACACATATCGTCCACTCTGATAGAAGTTTTAAAATTTTCCCTCGTTCTGTAAACTCTGATTTTGCAATCTCTTCGTTTTATGGGGTATTTCTCTGAAGTGAGAAATGAATAGACAAAAAGCATTAAATTTAACCATACCAGTTCTCGACTCCTTTCAATTTATAGCACATTGTACGATGTCTTTCCAATCTTTCACCTTCTCTGTATTTTCTTTAGAGTAAGTCTTCACATTCATATGGATTCACAATTTCATTTGAAACTAACAATGTTATGAAAAACTCCAAAATTTTCAAAGTTGTTTTTGAAGAGCCATGTTTTGACGTTACCACATAGGACATAAGGTCAGTCTCTAATTCACATCCTGATGACTGAATATCAGTGGGGGGACTTTTTGAGCATGCCAGAGGAGGATCCTGACTCTCAACAATAAAAGGACTCCACAACAATTTTTTTTCTTTAATATATATTTCCAAAATTTGACGGCACACTCTAAGAATTTCGCGGCACAGTTATTGAGAATCACTGGGTGAGCCTTTCCAAAAAAAAAGTTATATAAGATAAATTGTATAATGTAATAAATTGTTGCAACAGTTAAGTATCACAGCAAAGTCGATTTTCGCGTAAACGGTGAAAGACAATAGATATGGAAATATGGTGATTTTTGGGCGCGCTCTAGCGGCAAAACGGTTAGCCTTACAAAAATGCGTTTCGTGTAAGAAATGTAGGCAATTTAGTATACCTCAATTTTGTATAGAATAAGTTTGTCAAAGAAATTATTCCTTTCTGAGATATAGGCCGAAAACTGAAAAAAGTGCCAAAATTTGGTCAAAAAGTGCCCAAAAATCAAAGTTCCGGGCAAAATTTTTGCCAGCAAACTTCAAATTTGTGTTCAGCGACCCTAAAAACATAAAGGGTGAGAACTTCAAAACTATAGCAAAATTTGTTTCTGAGCACTAATTTTTTTGCGAATATGCCTAGGCTATATACCAAAAACTAATTTCAATAATTGCTTATGAGGAATAGATAAAAATAGAGGCTCTTTTTCACACTTAGATAAAGACGCAATACACCTGTACTGTGTTTAAAAAAATATTTCGTATATAAAAACCTTACTGTCGACTGATTTATGTGAAATTGGGTATAGTGATATAACACATCAATACACCCAATTTCACATAAATAAGCCGCTGAGTTTCGAGAGGAATTGAATATAATTAAACAAATGGCAGTAAATAATGGTTATTCGCCCAATATGATTGACAATCTCATTCAGAGGAAAAATTACGAATTGGCAATTTCAGAAGTTTACCCACTTATATCCGAGAAAAGTACAGTTTTTAACATACTTGGGCAAACCTTCCGAAAACCTGAAAATGTTTCTTCATAAATAAACTTTCAAAGTTTCTGGTTATGAAAACAATACTAGCATTGGAAAATTGATTCAAAACAACAAATCAATAATTCATAGCGATAAACGTACTGGTGTTTATAGACTCAACCGTATCGATTGTGAAAAATTCTATATAGGACGTAGAATTAGAAATTTGAAAACTCGAATACACGAACACCAACGTAGCTATATTAGGCAGAAAACTGACTCTAATTATGCGTGCCATATTATTCAAGAAAACCATACCATTAATCACAATTATAATGTATTACAGTTAGATAATAGTCTCCACAAAACCAACTGTTGGGAATCCCTTTACATCAATAAATATGAAAATTCCGGAAACCTAGTTAACGACCAGATTGAAGTAAACTCTTCTCCTCTCCTTAATCTGTTCAATATACCTACAAATAACTCTGAATGTATTGCTCATTGTTATTTAGTTTCTTTAGGAACCCCTCTGTTATGTTCAATTTGTCCTATGAATAGATTGTTTTGTGATACGTACCATAATTTAGTTCGAGATAAAGTCAATGTTATGACGAAACGCCTTACTCATTCTATTTTATTTCAACCTGTGAAAAGTTAGTTTTTATTTCTTTATAAAGTTATGAATATGAACTTTCAATAAGTAAATGCCAATTTAATTCAATGACTTATATCAAAAGTTTTTACACGATTAATTACAAATTAATTACATTCATTAGCCATCATTTTTCAAATTGTTTTACTATTGAACTCTCTGATTATTTATGAAAATATAAAAGATAGATGTATTCTTAGTAGATGCCCCTCGTATTTAAGTACATATTATGTATTTGTGTTTTACATGTTTTTTAAAATTTATATTCTCATATATTTTAAAATAAATATGTAATATTTCCAACGTTTCATCATGAATTCCGTAACCTTCCAAAACTTCTGATGTATTGAAATGAATTCGACGTTTATTAATTTCCAAGTAGGTACTAATTATTATCAAAAATATTGCAGTCAAAATATTTATTCAATTATTTTTCCAAAAAACAGATATCAAAGATAGTTTGGTTATCTCAGTTGTAACTTGGACAGTTCGTTTGGTCCTGTTTGACGAGGAAAGCTTTGCTCAAATTGGATCTATCAAAAACAGCATGTGCTTTTTCCAATGCTTCTGGAGCGTAGTCTCTGTCTCTTGTCAATACCCATGCCAACTCTATAATTTCAAATGTATCAATTACAATAATATCGCAATCTTGCTCGTTATTTCAACTTACGCATATTAATGAATGGAAGTTGTGTGCATGACCAAATAACTGCGTAAGAGTCATAATCAGTCTCTAGGACCCAGTAAGGCCCGTTGGCTGGAACTGGAATATACAAAATCATTTCATTAAAGCTATATTTATTATAAGGAAGTATATCTTTATCTATGCAATTTTTATATAAATTGAGATTGGCCAAGAAGCTTCAACGAATAATAAATGAAGAAGTAGACACAGAAAATAAATACCAAATTATCAAGCAGCCAAAGAGGCGTTAGGATATAAAGAAATGGACCAAAAGCAAAACCCAGAGTGGTGGTCAGGAGAAATGAAGAGTCTAATAGAGTTCAAAAAGAAAACGTACCAAATGTGGTTACACACCAAGGACCCGGAAGACAGGAAGGTATATGCACGATAAAAACTTAAGGAGCATGATATCGAGCGAGGGAACATCCAATAGTGATATAGAGTATAGGGTTCAACAAGGGCAAAAATGTGTACGAATTTTCAGCTCGTCGCTTTGGTCGAATCATATTGAAATAAATACTAAAATGACAATCTACAGAGCTGTAGTAGAACCCATATTGACATACGGGTCAGAGTGCTAGTAGTTATCGGACAGAAATAGAAAAAAAATGTAGACAGTGGAAATGGATTATTTGAGGAGAGCAATTGGAGTGTCCAGTATAGAACGTATACCGAATCAAGAAATTAGAAGACGCGTTAAAAGAACATATACGACTATAGATAAGTTTGAAAAGAGACAACTTCTGTGGTATGGATATGTAATGCGGATGGAGGAAAATAGATGGCCAAAACAAACTATGAAGTATGTTCCAACAAATAGAAGAAAGAGAGGAAGACCAGTAATGACATGGATAAATGGAATAATGAAAATAAGGAGAGATAGAGCTATAGACGAGGAAGAATGGAGAAAAAGAGAAAGATGGCGATCGAAATGAGGGATGCGGCAAAGGCTGTAGGACCCCGCCCACACACACACACATATATATATATATATATATATATATATATATATATATATATATATATATATATATATATATATATATATATATATAAGAAGGAGGCTCTTGAAATTCACTTGATTTCTAATGAATTATGAATTTTCGTTCAAAATAACTAGATATCTTACTTGGAGAGGTGAAGTGAATGAGCAATTTTCCTTCACCGTCATCTCCAGCTGGCGTGGCATATCCCTCCATGTAAAAAGGTTTTAGTGTACTGAAATAGAATTACATTCATTATTTCGTTACCTTTTCATGATATGCTAAATCTATAAAAGTGTCAGTCCTTTTTATGGTTGACAACAATAACCAAGTCTGTTTTTTCAGTTGAACTTTCCTTTATATTCTCAAGATAAATCTCTTAAATAAATTGAACATTTCTTTCTTCATTCCTCAACTTAATGTAACATCATAAATACTTAATTGTATCAGAATATGATATTGAAGCAGAAGAAAACATTAAAAATATTCGAAATCTAATGCATTCCCCTCTCCATATATATTTAAGATAAGCCTTAGTAAACTAATTCTCCAACTGTCACATTTTATGAATATTGCAATTCAGTAGAATAACAATAGCTATCGATTTTCAACCTAAACATTGTGACAGTTTTCAACAAAATTATAGATTGAGAACATTCTAGTACCCATATATAATCTAAATTAATATTTATTACAATTCAATCAAAAATTAACAATAGTTGTTAGTATCCCTGAGACCATTATTAAATTTTCATTTCGAAATAGCTTCAATCACTCAAAAAAGATAAATCTATCAACAAAATCTACTCACAATTTGTCTGTGAATTGATTGTGGAGCATCATAGTTCCATTTTCATTCAAAGTATAAACTGCTTCACTACATTTTTTTGTGGCCAAAGGAGCTGTGAAATATTTCTCTATACAAATCCACTTTCCCAGAAACTGTAAAAAAATTGAGCTGTGTAAGATTTTCGTCAATAGAAGATGAAAAAAGACAAAGGAAATTTCATGAGGTTTTGTTTTAGTAAAGAATTTGATAACAGTATAGAAATTTCATGAAGTTTTTAATTAAAAATTTTTTGTTTTGAATTAGAATTTACAACAATTCAAATATTTTCACTGAAATAATGCAATGAAATAATTTCAATAATGCGATTGAAAATATTTTTTCCTTGAAAATAATAAAACAATATATATGTATTCATATATATATATATATATATATATATATATATATATATATATATATATATATATATATATATATATATATATATATATATATATATATATATATATCGTCGTTGCCGCGGTGAAACCTCCTATGTGACAAAAAATCCAAAATGTGATTTTGATATCATTAGAAACAAAAATTTAGCATCCATGTGCTAGTAGAAAGCATTCATGTGTAAAAAGAACGTAACAAGGTTTAAATCGATCAAAAAGAATCTTCCTATTTGTAAGAGTTAACCGCACCGCTAAAGGTACCATACAAATCACCTATGTGACAATTCCAAGGCTCAGACGTTACATAGGTGGTTTCACAGTAGTTTATCTCTGTGGTTGAAGTTTTGTTTTTTCTGAGAAAAAGGTACTATTAAATTATTTATAAATCAGTTATTTGCTTCTCCTGTAAAATCATGTTTTTGTCACTTAGGAGGTTTCACCGCGGCAACGACGATATATATACTTATATATACATATATATAAATATATATATACATATATATATATATATATATATATATATATATATACTTATATATACATATATATATATATATACATATATATATATATATATATATATATATATATATATATATATATATATATATATATATATATATATATATATATATATATATATATATATATATATATATATATATATAAATATATATATATATATATATATATACTTATATATACATATATATATATATATATATATATATATATATAGGAATTTATTTATTATTATCACAAATAGTTATTTTTATACACAAAATTTTATTCGATGTTACAAAAAGTATCTGATAACATAAAGTTTTTTTCTACACTTTCATATTAAATATTCTAAATTTTTGAAAGCGCAAATAAGATTTTGTATATCTGAACCGTTAATTGTAATATAGACATGTTTATGTATATAAACACTGATCACAAAATGTCTTTTGCGTAACTATATGATGTTATGTTAAATTTAAAATTTGCACAGCCTTATAATCCTCTTCTGAAAAATATAAACTAGAATCTAGAATCTTAGCTTTGGTCAAGTGCCAGGTTCCAACGAAGTGAAGACATTTCATAGAGGTCTGTCAGAGAAATTCGTATTTTGTTATCAGTACTCTCTTGAAATAGGTTTCTTTACTCCAGAAAGGCCATTAAAAGAGCACAAGTTCGTATAACTCTCATCCATATCGTGAATTATTCACTTTGTTGGAATATTCAAGTAAACTCGAGTAGGTATCGATTGAATTTAATAACATTTTGGATGCTGGTTGAATCATCTTAAATATTATTCCAAATATGGAATATGCTCGTTTGTTTAGATGTTATATTGATAAATTTGATGAAAAAAAATTTTTCTTACCTTGTTCACATCGAAATTCTGCTGTACCTCCTTGACGTCTGGGCATTTTCCAAAGAAAGGAATTTGTCCATGAATTCCATGGACACAAAGTACCAAAAGTGTAAGATATACGTACATGATATCTATTATTTTATTTGTTTGGAAGTTGTATGTGAATTGAGCAAAAAACAAATGTGATACAAAATCAAATATTTCTTCTTTTTATACCTTTTCATCTATATTTCAAGTGCTTTTTTTTGATTTTTTATCAGATTTGATATGTTATCAAATACTTGTTACTGAAAGTATATCATACATCCACTCTCGATCAATTTTCTATGAGGAAAATGAGAGGATCTGTCTATCAACCCTGAAGAATTAGTTTATTGAATTATTTATTCTATGATGATTTCCATGAGTATGAAAAATGTCAATTCAGTGTCTATTTCGAAAGAAATTCAAAGAATAATAAATAACTGAGATTGAATTCTCGCACATCATTTGGTGAAACATCATGAAGAATCAAGTATATACTTTAGAATAAAACACACTTTGCTTATGTTGCAAGAAGACGAATTGCCCGTGGGATTACCGTTATCGCCTTTGTTGAGTGAAATTTTCATGAATAACTTAGAAGAAAAAATTTTCAATGCTGATAATAATTTAATTACTAACGTTTCATTATGGAGGCGGTATGAAGATGATATTTTTTGTATTTGGACCGGTACAGATAGGCATTTAGATAATTTCCTTAAATATATTAATACTTTTTACAACTCGATTAAATTTAGAAAAGAAGTAGAAAACGAAAACGGTACCTTGAATTTCTTAGACGTTCAGATTGCTAGGAATTTGAATTCTCTTAATTTCAACATTTATAGAAAACCAACCTTCACAGAAAATTTTTATTCACAGCGACAGTAACCAACATATTAAAATAAAACTCAGTGCTTTTCATTCGTTCATACATAGGTTGTTCACTATTCCATTATCGGAAACAAATTTTCAAACCGAAGTTAATACAATTAAATTATTAGCCACCAATAACGGTTACAATGAAAGTCTTATGGATAAGCTCATTGGGAGAAAACGAATAAAGAATTTGTTGCATTCAATATACCCCTTGCAAACAATTAATGAAGAACAAAAAAACTTCCCAATAAATGTTGTGCCGAATTTGCTGAGCAAAATTTGTAACAGACTATCGAAAAATAACGTTAAAACAATTTGTACAAATAAAAGAAAATTAAAGTCATTCTTGGTCAATAATAAAGAAAAATCTAACATCGGAGAAAACAGTGGTGTTAGCAAACTATTTTGCGACGAATATCCTGCTTTATATATTGGACAAACAGGAAGGAATATAAACATTCGTGTTGAAGAACATAAAAAGTCAATTTTACAAAATAAAAATACCATTGGTCCACTTTAATCATTTCCTGGATTTCAACAAAACCCAATTGTTTCATTCAGGTGACAAAGGAAAGCGCCTTGACCTTCTTGAAATTCTCGAAATAAGTTCCGCCCATAATAGTAAATTAGCCCTTGTAAACGAACAAATTGATTTTCAGGTATCACCTTTGCTTTTGTCTGTTTTATAAAATAAGATGTAATACTCTCCTGTAGTCAGTCTTGATAATGAGTTCATAACTCGAAACATGTTGACTATTCGTAACTGGTAAATACAATATCTAAATATTTTTATATAGTGAAATATAAGCCAAGTGTGTTTCATTCTAAAGTTAATACTTTATTCCGAATAATGAATATTTGAATCATCCCAGAATGTCAGATGGTAGCCATACCAAAAAACAGAACAAATAGAAAATCACTAAGGAGGAAAAATTTTATTTATATATGATTTCAGTTCATCTGATTTGTTATATGATGTAACTTATAAGGCAATATTTTTGAAACATTGATTATATTTTACCAGAGAAATTCAAAAATATGCTTAGTCAAACTTTGGCGATTCTTATCAATTTTCTATTTTCGAAAATAGGCAGGCTAACATTCATAAACTAATAACAAGATTCCCTATTATAACAGCTGAAAGTACTTTCTATGAATTATAGTTTTCTGAAGGCAAATACATTTTTATTTTGATTTCGAAGAAAATTAAACTTATTCTTTCAATAATTTTTCATAACACAGGATATTTTTTATGGAGGTATCATTAGGCCAAGCTACAGAGATTTTTTAATGTAAAAAGTGTTAGAAGAAAACCAGCTCCGCCATTGTGTGTAAAATAGTTCCACATGATATAGTGATATGTTTTTCACTCGACTTTATTATTTATGTCTTTGTTATTAACAATTTTATGCAAAAAATCGCGTGTCTTTTAGTTTTTTTGCTTATAAAATTGAAACTATCAGAGTAATCGTGATGATGTCAATAGACTTATTGTAGAAAATGAAAAGACGAAAAAAATGAGAGGTCGGACGACTCGATCAGACCCTTAGTCTAAGGGAAAATTGGAAAAAACCGTCCAAAATACAGTTTTTTCAATAGTTCATAACTCGGTTATTTTTTGAGTTGTAGTGTAGATCCTCCGGTTAGTATTATTTATCAATATAAACTTTATTTGTGCGAAGAGCAGGAACTGTCCGATGCATAGTTTTTGATCTGTGGCCATTTGATTATGTTACTATGCAATTTTCCAGCAGACCTGAATGCGACAGATATGGTCTGATTTCAATTTACTAAAAAGATTTGGAAAGTAAAATTCTCATAGTTCAAAACGTTCATCTTGGTTTTTCATAAAAACGCTGAGAAATATGTTAAAAATAAAGCTGAACTTGACGAAAAACGGCCGAGCGCGTAAGAGTAGTGGAAGAGTGGGGGTAGAGCAGCAGGCAAGGAGAAGTATGACATTCGAAAGCGTCGGCGTTTTGAACGTGACAGTAGTTTCTAAACGTTGCCAGATAATAATTGTAAACCCCCACTCTTCAACTACTCTCACGCGTTCGGCCGTTTTTTGTCATGTTCAGCTTTATTTTTAACATATTTCTCAGCGTTTTTCTGAAAAACCAAGATTAACGTTTTGAACTATGAGAATTCTTCTTTCAAAATCTTTTTAGTAAATTGAAATCGGACCATACCTGTCGCATTTAGGTCTGCTGGAAAATTGCATAGTAACATAATCAAATGGCCACAGATCAAAAACTATGAATCGGACAGTTCCTGATCTTCGCTTAAATAAAGTTCATATCAATAGCTAATATGGCCGGAGTATCTACGCTACAACTCAAAAAATAACCGAGTTATGAATTTTTGAAAAAACTGCATTTTGGCCGGTTTTTTCCAATTTTCCCTTAGACTGAGGGTCTGATTGAATCGTCCGACCTCTCATTTTTTTCGTCTTTTCATTTTTTACAATGAGTCTATTGACACCATCACGATTACTCTGATAGTTTCAATTTTATAAGCAAAAAACTAAAAAAAAATTTTTGCATAAAATTGTTAATAACAAAGATATAAATAATTAAGTCGAGTGAAAAACATATCACTATATCATGTGGAACTATTTTACAAACAATGGCGGAGCTGGTTTTCTTCTAACACTTTTTGCACAAAATGCTCACTCTAAATCTCTGTAGCTTGGCCTACATATGAATATGTGTTACTTAGTGAAATCTTTCTTTCGCTCTTAGTTTTTCGTAATATCTACATTTCGATTTTAATCGCCCAGTGCAAGAAGCATTTCATTCAAACTAATGAAGAATGAATAATAAAAATAGAGTACAACAATTAATCAAATAAGGTTTCCACCAAAGTGGCTACATAAACATTTATAATGCATATTTGTCTTACATTTACATTTATTCAATAGTAATAGGAGTGAAAAGTATTCTCGAAGTCGGTGAACCGTATCTCTTCCTTATTTTTGTTTTTTTTCAGATACAAATTCGTGACCTCTGAGTCAATTTGTAGAGGCTCTGGAATTAACAAATCTTAAAAGAGGGTGAAACTCTGAAAGAAAATTTTCACACATATACTTAAAACATATGCCGAAGTTCAACCCATTTACTCAAACTGCAAAGAGGGGAGCAAAACCTCAAAAAACACAATAAAAATAAGAAATATGTACATGAAAATGTCGGCGAGTAGAGTGAAAAGTTTTTACCTTCTTCTAGAATCAACTCAATCCATATTCAAATTTTTAACCGTCTTACTCCATTATAAGGAGGTTGGAAGGTGCAAAATTGTTTTAAAATCTTCTGCCCCTGGCTTCAAAAATTTTAGCTCTACACCTTACCGCCACTTCGTTCCACAAAGCTATTTCAAATAGTAACCTATTTCTTATATTGTTGGATTGGCCCCTAGATTATGAGTTTGTACAAGCTGAGTTTAGTTATTTTGTCTGGGTATAATAGTTTTACATATATTTTCATTTTTCTAAACATAATTACCTCCGTAGCAGTTAAGGAAAAAATGCGTAGATTGCAAACCGTTCAAAATTAGGAAACCAAATTTGTGGAACAGTTATCTTGAAGTCCAGGCTAAACCTGATATTCCATTGATGGTCTCATTTTGTAATATCCCATTCAAAAATTGAAACTCAATTTTTTGATTTTGATAAATGTTTTTTAAAAATTTCTGTTTTTTCATATTATTGAAAATCAGAAATCTTTCAGTGGGGGGAAATAATTATTTTTATTGTTCAAACAATATGTATGTAATTTACATGAGAAAATAAGTTTTCAGCTTCATTATTTTTCTATTATTTATTATTAAATAATGAAATAATTCATTATTTATGATTAAATACTAGAATAATTTATTATTCATTATTGAATAAAAGAATAATTTAGCATCATTCTTTTCATTGACTTCAAAAAAAATAACACCTCACAAGTAATTTTGTCAATTTCTGTTTTTATTTTAAAAAAGAACATTTAATTTTAACAATTAGTTTTATATTGAAAACTTAATCTTCATCAGGTGGTGGGCAGCGTTGCCAGAGGGGTACTATAGTACCACATGTGGTACTTTTGGTTGTTAAAAAGTACGGTGGTACTCCTTTGATGAATGTGGTACTGTTTTTGGGTATATTGAAAAACAACTTTTTTATCGATTATTTGCAATCTGAATCAAGAAATCAAAATGTCCATAGCGTCATAGCAGATGACCATGACAAGAGAGAGATGCGAGTCGGAAGGAAAGTTCGGAAATACACGAGACAGTCAGTTTATTATTTCCAGCCAAAGAGTACACAAACTCTGTACTCTTTCTGCTTTGTGAAATGGAATAAATTTTATGCCTGCCTCTAGCGGTTGATTTCGAAACTGAGTGAACTGAAAGTTCTTTGTCTCTCTCTCTCTCACGCAGCTTCTGCCAAACTAGCCACTAGCCCGACTAGCCGTCACATAGCAAATATATTTACACACTATCCATATAAAGTGTTTTTTTCTTTCATAT
Organism: Cynegetis impunctata; assembly: GCA_030704885.1. NCBI lineage: Eukaryota > Metazoa > Arthropoda > Insecta > Coleoptera > Coccinellidae > Cynegetis > Cynegetis impunctata. The sequence goes on along the minus strand of JARQZK010005126.1, from coordinate 310,867 downwards.
GGCATGTAATATGTAATATTAGAAAGTACGCTGAGGTAAAATTTAGTACATTTTCATCGAGTTTGTGGTACGGAGAATTTTTCACACCTGGCAACGCTGGTGGTGGGTGATTATCGCAGTCACTTTCACTGCATACAATGCAGGCGGGTGAGCAATGCGAACCACTTTTTCTGCAGCCAAACGCTGAACGGCATCCCGTTTCGCAAGAGCAAAATATAAATTTTAAAACGTTCTTCGGTGCTGCGGGTTGTGTCATTGTAATTGGTTTTAAGTAATGATCTATTTGCCAACCCAATGCCAGGAGGTATTGAAGCATTATTTTTTCATTGTTGAACTTGAAGGTAAACTCTTTTAATATGTTTTTTGCTGCATCTTCTGATGGAGGTAACGAGCTAAGTACGCTCTTGTCTTTTGAAGCTAATGTTATAAATCGCTTGTATCACAGTTCATTCAAGCTTTTGGCAGTTTTAGCACCATACATAGTGAGAATACAATAAATACCTCCATCAAAAAGTATTTCTTCGCGTTGTTCTTTAACCATGGAAGTTTCAGCTGCTGAACGTAATTTCTGATCACTATTAGAAACTGATAAAACTACTTTTTCCTTTATTATAAAAAGCAGTTGTTGTATCACATCCAGTGAATGCATGAACGAAAAAGAGATGATTTTTGGTATAGTAAATTCGTTCTGAGACATTATTTTTGACTGGTAAAATAGTTCTTTATGATAAGGTGCTAAAGCCATATACATCAATAACACATCAATGTCCACTATCAAGAGCTGATTGTAAACGATCTGCATCACTTACTGCTTGACTTTAGTTGTATTCAGAAGCATGTCTTCTTCAAAAAAATAATCTATAGAAGTATTACTTTTATATCTACGATTTCTCTCAGACGCTTCAGTTCCATTATTATTGTATCCATCAAAAATAACTTTAACGTTGGTACCATAGTTATGACGTATATATCTTATATACTGTTGAAAAATATCAATAAACTTTGTATTTTTTTCCCATTTCAATCTGTGAAGTAAAATACCACCATCGAGAATGTAAAAAGAAATTTTTGTCATATCACTAACATCCGTTTCACATTGTTCAAAAATATCGGCGAGAAGCCTCGGTAGCCCAGGTGTATCGCTTGTAAACCGAGGATCGTGGGTTCGAGTTCCACCTTGCTCTTGGGTGTATGCATGAAATTAAGTAGTTCTAAAAATTTGATCTTTTGGGTAATGACTTAGATTCAAGCCCATTGGCCGTTCGGAATTGGTGTGAAACTGTAGGCCCATGCAGCGAAAAAAAATATATCGTATAGCTTTGATTTCGTCGTTTTCCTCAGTCCAACAATTGTTTTCAAAGAAAACCGTGCAAAAAATTGTTTTTTTATATAAATGACGTCTATCTTGTTAAAACAATGAAAATAATTATTTCCCCCTCTACAAGATTTCTGATTTCAAACAATATTAAAAAACAGAAATTAAAAAAAAATTATCAAAATCGGAGCTGTTTCTGAGGACTTTTGGACCTAAAAGCTTTATTGACGGGATTATATGTATTTTAAAATATAATAATTTTTGCACTTGGCGATTTTGATCAAGATGATATTGGGAAGAATAACTAGGGAAGGAAAGGTTGAACTATATAAAACATTCATGAAACCCGACCTTAACTTTTAATGTCCAATATTATGAAAAATAAATAAATGAGAAATATTGGGTGAAAAATCTCTACGAAATTTAAAAAGAATAGATTTGGTTTCAGAATGATCATATTTTATAAAATTTAATTATGTCGTTTTTATAGTGATTACGATTATTTTATCTGGTATCGAATCAAAACCTGCCGATTTTCAATAATAAAAAATTGGCTTATCTGATAAAATAATTATCACTTCATTAGTTCAGATTAAATGAATCCATTTGATTCCATTACTCATTTTGAAGGAAATATCATAAATGTATTCTTAAAATGGAGTTTTCTCAGTGAAACTAAAAGAATTGTCTGATTATTGAAACAATCAGAACACGTTTAAATTTCATGCATATTTCATGAATTTCAAACAATAGATCTTTTCATCACTTATAATTTTTTGGGCGCATGCGTCAGTATCCGCCATCTTTTTACCCCGAGGCGAAGCTAAAGGGGTTATAGTCTCACGACAAAAAGTTGGTAACTGGCCCGATTTTAAAATATTCCAACGGATATCGATAAAACACATATGATTTCATTAGGGAATTTGAATTCCCAATTTTTACCAACGAAGAATAAAAAAATATAGCGTTTTTTAGATAGGCATTACGACATGCGCATGCGCCAAGGTCGATATGTACGAAGTCCTACAAAACATGCGTCGAAGTGCTTTTTGTGCCACGGTAACCAAGCGACATTGATAGCTTCAGCTTGATTCTGCGTCTGTGTCTGCTCCCCATCCATAGAGATATCTTATCAATTTGATTCATAATTTGCAGCAAAATGAGCCGGGATAAGATATTCAAATTCGACAGTCAAACAATGAATTTTTTTGCTAAATTTTCACGGATTTTATTCGTAATATCGACTTATTAATACATTTATTGCAATTTTCCTTTATTTCATTCGTAAAATCGACTTTCATTGTTATTTAATTTAAATAATAGGTACATTCAAAAAATATTGACGACATGCACATGCGCTGAGGGGTTTTATCATTCCTAGTGCTACCCAGTAGGGTGTCCTTCTTTTTTCTTACTCTTTTATGCAAACAAGCATGTTAAAATACCATTGTAATGATTAAAATCAACAAATATGAAAACTAACTACAAAATAAAACAATAAGTATCTTTATTTAAAAGTACATGCTGTAAATCCATTATAATTATCTTATTTGTACGGAAACGAATGAAAAAACGGTGTTGTTATGGAGTATGTATATGTAAGAGTAGAATTGATATAAGTCATTTAAAGCCAATACATGTGCTAATAAGATATAATCCTATTTAATTGGGAGATATTTACTCAATACCTAATAATTAACTTCATTTTACTCAGATACTACGATTGGATTGATATATAACCCCGCAATAATCTAGTGTTTTTTTGCTTTTTTGCGAACGCCCATGATACTTCATCCACTTTTTTGATTGTTCACAGTTACATGCTTCATTTTAATTGTGAACAAGTACAGCTCCATCAATAATTTGTTCCAATAATCAATTTACTGTGGAGAAAATATTGCTTTCCAATGCATTTAGTACAAAACAGTACGAAACTTTTAAACTACCGCTCTTTCAACATGGCTGCTGTCTATTAACAACTTTTATATGGTTGCTATGAGTCTGGATTAGGTACCTCAATATTTCACAATTAATGATTGTGGTAAATATACATCAGTAAAGGTGCTTCGTAAAAATTATTCATATGAAGTCAGAAATAATCCTTTTTTATTTTTCACTTGTATATTATATGTTTATTTCACCTTGGATACGGTTGCTATAAACACACTCATTATGCCCTAGGCTATAACGCCCGCATTTGCGGGCATAATGGATCAAAACGCCCGCTTATTGTACTAGGAGAAATTTCATTGATTAAATACTTCATAATCCTTGTCGTGTACGACTCTGGATTTCTCCGGCAATTAATTGTTCGCAGCTTTGGCTGCATTTTATGATATTCTTGGGTAAATTCATTTTCATTTTCATTATTTCTATAAAACTACACAAAGAAAGCAGCAATGACATTCACTGAATATGATGACAAAAATATTCACAAACGACAAAATATCAACAAATGACATGCCTACTATGAGAAGGAAAATGGATAGGAGCAATGAAACGATTTTAAAATCGCTTTTTCGTCATAATAAAATAATTTTTTGTGGAAAATAAAATCTTGTATGCATCGCGTGCGTTACAAGATCCTTACGCCCGGAGAGAAACATTCGGCCCGAGGGATGAATGTTGCCCGATGGGTCTATATAACGCACTTGGTACATAAATAACTATTTTGTCGCCCTGTGAAATAATTAGAAATAAACAAGCTGAAAAATATAAAAAGCTGTGTTTCAAGAATAACAAATATTTATAATATTTTCTTCGAATGAGCTTTTATCAAAGTGATCTGCAGAAACCATTTTTAAGTAAAATTAGGTTTTTCTTGAAATAGATAATTTTGGGTATATTATAAAATAACTTAAATTTTATATGGATTTGAACTTAGTTTGAAGAGTTATCATGCAGGCTGTTTGTTCCATTTGAAAATAATGAGTTTCAATCACCACAAAATAATTTTTTTTAGAGATCTCTTTATGCTATTTATTCAATAAGTGAGAATTACTCATTCAGCTCAGACTTAGACAAAAGATTTAAAATTTAATTCTCTAGAATCTTTACCATTCAAATACTCAGTTCTTCTCCTCAATGATCAGATACAACTCACAAATAGTTTCTGGTTGAACTTGATTAACGAGAAATGGAGTTTCTAGTAATTCTTCGGTTTAAACCCCCTTAAAATTTCATATTAGTTACTAGATTAATATAATATTAATGTTTTGAGTGAGTATCTACTGTAGAATATATACCGTTAACACCCATATTCTATAAAAGATTTTACATTTCGATATTTTTCATAAATCTTCGAACAGTAATAAAATTATTTGGTGAACCTAGGGTTTCCTTGAGATCTAGACTCAATTTGTGTTTCTGTGTACTACCATTAGGTTGGGGACACTGTCAGGATATGCTGTACACTATCAGATGTTTGTTGCATTGTTCACAAGGTGGCTGATTTCCAGTTTCCATCAGTTAACCAATTAACCATGTGTAGCTCGGATCTGGCCAATTCTTAGCCTACGAATTATTATAGCATTCCGTCTTACAATTGGAGGCAAGTTAATGGTTCGAAAATTACCTAACAGGAGCAGCGTAGTTCGGGGGAGCGCCGTCTTGCTGGAATTGTAACAGATCCTCATCAAATAGTTTTTCATTTTCCAACAAACGCGTTATCAATTGATAGTTGCGCATAGGAAGTTGAGGTAAATTTCTCCGTTTAAAATTTGGTGAGGTAAAAAACGCCAATAAAAAGTACATTCATCACTAAAACAGATATTATGGAGTGAATCAAGCGTGTCTATCATTCGCTGGCTCATGTCCTAACAGAATTGCATACGTCTATCCATTACAGGCGCGGATCCAAGGGGGGGGGACTGGGGGAACGTCCCCCCCCAAATAGCCCGAGACCCACCTAAAATTTTGCTGGGCTCCCTTAGAATTTGACATATTAAGGTTAAAATAATTACAAGACCAGCAAAAATTTGATTTGATTAAATTTCTGAAACAATTTTTATTGAAAGTGCAGATAGGGAATGGAAATGCAAGGAGGTCAGAAATAATATGAATATGGACCAATTTCTATATTCAAACGTGTCCCAATAAATATTTTCGTCGGGCGCCGGCATCAAACATGTTCAAAGGTGCCGCAATTAGGTCTTAAACATTACTGTCGCGCGTCAGCATGTGATTCCCTGCTTACCCCGATTTGCGCTTCATGAAGCTTGTCGGTATCTCTTCGACAAACGTTACCATCTATTTTTGTGTGAAGCGCGGCTCCTTTGATCGGTTTTTTGATCTTCAGGCGTTATCTCTGATATTCCATCAATTGTTTTTATGTAGTGTAGACGACCAGAGTCCAGAATAAGCAGTTGTTTTCTATTTGTTTGTATAATGGTAAGTAAATATCATATTTCATTGGCATTTAAGTAACGTTGAATGAATATAATTTGAGAACGCATTCGACCATTGCAACATTTTTGATATGATGCTGTAGTAACAGTAAATAAATATATTTAATTATTGATTTAACTTCTGGGATATCATTTTCTGGAATCGAACCAATTTTATATTATAATCATACCTCAAACTTTGGCTTTTTGCTTTTCAAGGCACGTTGAATACAAATCTGCAATAAAAATTAAGTTTGTCCGCGTTACGTTAGCCTTTTGAAGAGGATATAACTTTGGTATTATGCGTTGTATTTACTCGGGATTTCTTTCATTTTGCAGATATCGGTGTCTTCTATCTAATGCTGTAAAATACATTACTGTTGAAGTGAGGTAAATATTTATTTTGGTTCGATTCCATTGATATGCTTCTCACATGCTTACCTTAATGTGTGATACAGGCTAACAGAAAAGGGCAAAAGATCATATCATCTTTCTTCACTAAACCACAAAAAAGATTGCAAGCCAGTGAGGACTCACTTCTAGATGCTGCTATTAAGTTTGAGCCCCAAGAGGAATATTTCACAGTGAAGAAAGTACGACTTAATGAAGGGGAAGAAGGTTCGCCTCCAGTTAGAGATCCTATTGAACTAGAAGAAACTTCAAATTTGAATCCGTCTAATAAGGATAGTCATCCTGACCCGACCGAAGCAAGTGGTCTTGCAATTGACTTTCCTTCTACTTCGAAATTGAAACATACAGATTCTAGTGTTCCTTCGAGATACATTGGCAATTACATAAGCCAAGATATAAGCGACTACAATAAAAGTGTTCTTCTAGAAAATCCTTGGACTCCTCCTGACAACTACGAGTTTCCTCACTCGACAAGAACCGTCTCCAGTCAAATACAAATTTTGTTCGACCACACCATTTAAAAAAATGTGATTGGTTGGTTTTGTCCTCATCAAAGAAGGGGCTATTTTGTAAATACTGCCCATGGTTGACCAACCGCAACGAAGGAGGATTCTGCAAAAATGTTACTCTAAAGACTTTAGTCACGGTTCCTCTTACTAACTTCAAAAAGCTTACAGGGTCCGATGGTGTTCTAGAAAAGCACAGCAGTCTCCAATACCATAAAGATGCAGTATTGGCTGGAAAAGATGTTTTAAAAACCTATCGCAACCATGTGCACGGCGTGAGCAACATTGTCAATGCCTACAGACTCAATTTGTCATGAGAAAACAGAAAAAGGTTGTTGCCTATTGTCAAGACTATAATAATGCTTGGTAGACAAAATATTCCCCTTAGAGGACATCGGGATGATGGTGAAATTGAAGTTGGCCAAACACCCTTACAGAATGAAGGGAACTTCAGAGCATTGCTTCGCTTCAAGGTCGATGCAGGTTACACGGATTTGGAAAGTCACTTAAAAAACTCATCTAGTAGAGCAACCTACATCAGTAAATACACGCAAAATGACATAATAGACTGCTGCAAATTGAAAATAACCGAATCAATCATCAATCGCATTTTGAAATCACGATTTTTCTCAATAATTTTCGACGAAACGCCTGATATTTCAGGAAAGAAACAAGTTACCTTGGTTCTTAGGTATGTGAACGTGCTGGACACCAGTAACAAATTTGAAATAAGGAAAGATTTTCTGACCTTCAGTGATGCCTTCGGCAGCTTCTGCAAAGAAAAAAAAAAGAAGAAGTAAATTTTGACGAAAGGAAGGATTAATTTTGACGAAAGGAAGGAGAGTGATGTCTCTGACTCTGCTGATGAAGGTGGTCTTCAAAACATTTCAAGCTCAGACGAGACAGTAGAAATCTGTAGAAATGAGTTATCGTTGACTGGAAAATCCCTAGGCCAAATTGTTTTAGGCGAGCTACAGTCCGTACAACTTCCTTTGCAAAGGTGTGTAGGAATTGGAACAGATGAATGCACAGTTATGATATCAGACAACATGGGTGCTGTGAGAGAAATACAAAATACCGCCAAAAATGCAATAATGACACCATGTTATAATCATACACTCAATTTGAGTATTTCGCAATGTGGTAAAATAACCAGCATTGAAAAAACTGTTTGTTTAATAAAGGAAGTGACGTCGTTCTTTTCGTTCCCTGAACGAGCTAAAGTGTTTAATGCTCATATTGGAGGAAAACTCAAACGGCTATGTGAAACAAGATGGGTTGAGAGGCATGATGGGGTTCTGCAATTCGTGTCAACCTTGCCTTCAATTGTAAAAACCTTAGATGAAATAAGTGAGTGGAAGGATAAAACTTCCGCAGGTAAAGCAGCCATACTATCAGGGACTTTGTGTGACTCAGAGTTCCTAGTAGGCTTGTTTTGTCTGAGTGATGTTTTGGCGCGAACTCTACCCTTAAGTACTCTTCTACAAAAAGAGTCCCTTGATTTGGCAAAAGCTGCTCAAGTAGTAAAATATTTGATAATTGATTTAGAGAAGAGAAGATCAGATGCTAAATCACATTTTGAAAATATTTTCACGGGCGTTAAGGAAATGGCTAAAACTCTGAATGTTGACATTAGGAAACCTAGAACTTGTGGCCGTCAAACTAAACGACCAAACTACGATATTCAAAGCCCCGAGAACTATTTCAGGATATCTTCATATGTACCACTTTTAGATAGTGTATGTGCAGATTTGAAAATAAGGTTTTCTTCAGATGTTTTGGACGCCTTCAAATTGCCCTTATTACTTCCTGAGTCCATCGTAAAATTGACAAGTGCCGAGTTGAATGAAACCATTCAATGCATCATAAATAGGTTTTCGTCTTTGTTGAGTGGTAATAAGATCCAGGAAACTATGAAGTTAAAGGGTGAAGTTAGCTTATGGCAACAAAAGTGGAAAAACGAAACAATTAACACTGGAGAAGTCCCTTCAAGCATTTCAGCAATTGATGCTTTAAGTGGCAGTGATAAAGACATTTACCCGACGACTCACATTCTTTTTCAAATTTTATGTACATTGCCAGTAAGCAACGCCAGTGCAGAGAGATCGTTTTCTTCGTTGCGGCGTTTGAAGTCGTGAACCAGAGCAACGATGGTGCAGAAGAGACTGGTTGGACTTGCACTTTTGCACATTCATCACGATATCACAGTTGAACCAAAAAATGTTATTAATCGTTTTGCAAAATCAAAAACTCACCGTTTATGCCTCTAATAAGTATCACCAGTGCAAATGGGTGGCAATTTTCAAATAGTATTTCATTATTGTTTTTCTTTGATTTGTTCACTTTTCTGTTGACCTATTTTTTTACTATTTTACAAAAATTATCACAATTTGTTTTTAATGTACATAGTAGTTTTAAGAATTTTCCTGTTTTGAAATTAAAACTGATCAAACTCTCAAATTGTATATAAATATATTTGTTTTTATTTTTCTTGTGTTATTCACTTGGGGTAAAACATAACTAATAATTCGAGTTACTTTTTTTTATAATTTATAATATTCTCCATCTTTTGTAGCCCACATACCTATGTTAAATTTTTTCAAGTCAGAAATCAAACTAAATCTGTGCAAGCTTATTCTTAAGTGTTATGTCTATGAATACAGTTTTAAATACGTTTGCAAATGGTGTTTTGATTGGAAGCTACTCGATTTACCATTGCCCAAAATACCAGTACCTTTTGGCTATCTAAAAGTTCCCCCCCCAAAAGTCGGACCTGGATCCGCGCCTGATCCATTATCATCAAAAAAGTAAAGCTGATATTTATATCAACGAATAATACGATGCATATTTACTTGTTTGCGATATTGTCACATTTTGAACAAGTGACCGAATGCTCTGCTGTTTGTTTATTTCAACCTCCCCTAGCACAGCTTCCTCCATTTCGTCGTTGGTCACTGTGCACCGACCCAATTTGGATAAACTTATTGAGAAGCCTCCCTAAAAAGTTGTGCCAACATTGGCTCTTGGATTAGATTCATTAATAAGGTCTGCAGCAGCTTGGAAGTTTGTATTATTTTGATAGTACAAAGCAACTACTTCGACATGTTGAGCTGTATTATGAATCATTATTACTCACAATTTTGAGAAGAAGGTTGAATCAAAATGAATTAAACAAAACACATCAAGCAATTCACCTCTTCTAACTAATTGACATCAATATGGAAATCTGGTAGATATCACTCACTGCTAAACAACTTTTTTGCATATGTGAACTGATAAGACAAGTTTTAGAAAAAAAATGACACGCATAATTAAAAAGGGGGATTTGGTAAGTCATGTAGCGTAAACATTTTCACTCTACAATTAAATGAAAGGATAGCTTCTCCTATATAGGGTATCAATTCCTTTGAAAATGTAAAAATTTGCACCATTTCATATTATCCTTATATTTCTCCAATTTCTGCAATCAGCAACGCAATTTTCTTCTTATTACGCATGTGTCAAAAGAGGTGTAAAAGCCTTACAATCAAATCATGAAAAACATACTAGTCGACCATGGTCAATTTCATACATTACATAAAGTGAACAAGGAAAATTCTTTAATAATTTAAAAAAATTATCAAACAACTTTCCAAGGAAGCTGGTTATACGTATTCAGCGACGCAAAATCTGCATTTACAATCGAACGGTGAATTATAGAAATTGTCAAGTCACCCCGACTCAAAATCTGCATACAGCTGTTTCGATCTTATTAGATCTCATCAGTGCAGCTTATTTGACTCGGAGTGCATTAACAAATTTCTAATTGTTCCTCAATACAAATCGTGGTCAGTAACAATGGATGGATAACAATCCAGAGTGCCATCCCACCAAAGATATTGGGAAACAACATTTTGCGTTGCTGAATACGTATAACCAGCTTCCTTGGAAGGTTGTTTGATAATTTTTTTAAATTATTAAAGAATTTTCCTTGTTCACTTTATGTAATGTATGAAATTGACCATGGTCGACTAGTATGTTTTTCATGATTTGATTGTTGTATTTTGCGTATTAAGCGACAAGAATATTCGGAGCGCGCTCTCGTGAGTATATCCAAAGGTTTTAAATCACTATGTTAGTGTGCCTTGGAATCATATACACCACTGTTGTAGAGTAGATATCTTCATATCAGGAGGTACGTGTTTAAGCGGCGAATTTCTGCTTTTTCAGTCTAAGCGGTGAATTGTTGTTTCCCAATATCTTTGGTGGGATGGCGCTCTGGATTGTTATCCATCCATTACTGACCACGATTTGTATTGGAAAACAATTAGAAATTTGTTAATTCACTCCGAGTCAAATAAGCTGCACTGATGAGATCTAATAAGATCGAAACAGCTGTATGCAGATTTTGAGTCGGGGTGACTTGACAATTTCTATAATTCGCCGTTCGATTGTGAATGCAAATTTTGCGTTGCTGAATACGTATAACCAGCTTCCTTGGAAAGTTGTTTGATAATTTTTTTAAATTATTAAAGCATTTTCCTTGTTCACTTTATGTAATGTATAAAAGCCTTACTTTCACTAAACTTAATAAATGGAAAACAACGCCGCAGGGTTGCTACTACTTCCACAGGGGTAAATTTTCGGGAATGTTATTAGTGTGAAAATGTGTCCCCCTCAAGATAAAAGTTGAAATGTTTCAGACGATACGTAATATATACGTGTAATATATGAGGTTTGTAATATTCTCCCTTAAAGGATATATGGACATGTTGTCGATGCTCATGGAACTAGTTGTGTAAATTTCATTAGTCTCTGATTTTCAATTGAATTTCCCAGTGTACTATTATTTATGTTCAGTGATATAAATATTCATATATTTATATCACTTTCAGTAAATAGCAAAAGAAATCATCTATTAACGTGTATAATAATATAATTTGAAATATATACAGGACAATTGTCTGAAAAACATAAATTCTCAATATAATTTCACGGGTAGGAATGATGAATTTCTGTGTTTCAGATGAATGTCCTAAATACATTTCAAATTATATTCCTATACGCGTAACTGAGATGATTTCTATTTTCTGAACTAATTGAAATTAATATCTCAATTGCAATATTTCCTTGATCTTTTGGATTATTAGTTTGTTCATATCACACAAAAAGATTGAATGAATTATGAATATTTGAAACACATGAGATAAAGAGATTGTGGTCTGTTTATCTTCAAAAGTAGGTGTCAGATTTCAGTCATAGATAAAAATAGAAAATAAATAATTTCCTAGAATTGAGTTTATATAACTGATATTGTATTGATTTTTGATTTTATCAGAAAAATTGAAAAACAAACTCATTCAGGATATATAACCACACTCAACCTTCGGTCATTCACTACAATTTCATTGAAAATTTTCAATTAATAATTGATAAAATTATCGTGAATTGTAAGAGATACCTATCACAACTGCTGAGTGAATTGTGTTGAATAAGATATGCGTTGCTGATGTCAAAGTATTTTTGAAGATAAGCAGTTTTGAAGACTGCATATGATTGTCACCTATACGTCTTTAGCATGGTGGACAAAAACCGAAGAGGTCACCAAAGGCTGGCCTGCATTGGTGTTACGGGAGCTATGCGTACAGCTCCCACAGCAGCGCTTGAGGTCATACTCGATCTGCCTCCCTTACGTATACATGTGAGGAAATGCAGCCTGCTGGAAGCAATGAGAATATCCCTTAACGGGAAGCTCCTACCTGGAAACTGGGTTGGACATATGAGGATACTGAACCAACTGGATTCAAAACTCTTGGCAAAACCATCGGATGTTATGCCAACTATCTTCGATTTCGAAACGCCCTTTGAAACGGTCATAGCTGACCGCCCTAGTGCAATAGGTTTCGTTAATCGTTTGGACAAAAAGTCTTCCATATGGTTAACCGATGGATCAAAAACAGAGAGAGGCACTGGCATTGGGCTATATGGACCTAAACTGAGGATCTCTAAACCCCTGGGAACGGAACCCTCTATTCTACCGACCGAAATAATGGCTGTTTACGTATGCGCTCAGGAGTGCCTCAGAATGAAACTCAAAGGGGCGCATATCTACATCACCACCGACAGCCAGGCCACGCTGAGGTCTCTGGAATCACATAGCCAGGGATGTCTACTGACATGGGAGTGCCGTAATACCATAAAGCAACTGGCCAGAGGCAATAAAGTGACTCTACTGTGGGTACCAGGGAATTGTGGTGTTGAAGGAAATGAAAAAGCCGATGAACTTGCAAAAAGTGCATCTTTAACACCTGCTGGACCTGAGCCCTTCTGTGGTCTTGGAAAAGACCAATATAAGGCAGCGGTTCAACAATGGGAGTTGGATAATAGAGTAACCCTCTGGAGAAACACTCCTGGACTCACGCAGTCAAAGAAGTTCCTAAAGATTTCACGGACCTATGCCAGAAAGCTCCTGAAGCTGTCACGAGCTGATCTTCGGGTGATGGTTGGACTGCTGACAGGGCACTGTCGGTAAAAATACCATTTGTACCGTATGGGAAAGTCAGCAGATGATATTTGTAGGCTCTGTGGATCAGGAGCAGAAACAGCTGAACACATGGTATGCAAGTGTCCAGAGTTGGCGGGACTAAGAACCACTCATATGGGGAAACCTGTCCTGGATACCCATGAGGTAACGGCCAAGGCCCCCAAGGATGTTGTCGGGTTTATCAACACCATTGACGACCTCCTTGGGTTTCAATGAATGGGTAGGGTAGAGAACAAAAGATCTACATGGTCGCGGTTCCCGGGTTCATAACGACCCCGGATAAATAAAAAAAAAGACTGCATAGAACTTCAAGAGGATTTGGAAAGTCTTTATGGATATTGCCGTCAAAATTTTCTATTCTTAATTTTGAAAAGTGCTTTAAAATATCCTCCACTAAGGCTACAGTTCCAACGGAGGAACAATGAGGGACATTGTGGAACATTTTTGTTGCTGTTGCGTGTTTCCGAAAAAGTTCCCAAATATTCCTAAATATTCCTTAAAATTTCGTTTCGGCAACAAATGTTGACTGTTTCTACTTGTCACTCTTCAAGCTACGATTTCACCTGAGGAACATTTCTGTTGCTGTTCCGTGTTTCCGTAAATGTTCCAAACTGTTTTAAAACACTGCAAAAAAATCCTATACTGGATATCAGAAATTCATATACCTGTTATATGAATTTCTGATACTCGGTGGGACAAATAAACGCTTTGAATGGAATTGGCATTTACTTGGTGAAAGTTCATATTCATAACTTTATAAAGAAGCCTCATTCAGAGGAAAAAATACAAAATCGCAATTTCAGAAATTTACCCACTTATATCCGAAAAAAGAAGAGTATTTAACACTTTAACATACTTGGGCAAAACTTCCGAAAACCTGAAATTGTTTTTTCAAAAACAAAATTTCATATAAAACCAATAATAGCATTGAAAATTGATTAAAAACAACCAATCAAAAATTCATAGAGATGAACGTACTGGTGTTTATAGACTCAACTGTAACGATTGTTAAAAATTTTATATAGGACGTACAATTAGAAATTTCAAAACTCGAATACACGAACACTAACGTAGCTATATTAAGCAGAAAACTGATTCTAATTATGCGTGCCGTCTTATTCAAGAAAACCATACCTTTAATCACAATTATAATATATTACAATTTGAAAATAGTCTCCATAAAACCAACTGTTGGGAATCCCTATACATCAATAAATATAAAAATTCCGGAAATTTAGTTAACGACCAGATTGAAGTAAACCCTTCTCCTCTCCTTAATCTGTTCAATGTAGGTACCTACTAATGGCTCTGAATGAATTGCTTATTGTTATTTAGTTTCTCTAGGAACCCCTCTAGATAGTTTTGTAATACCATAGTTTAGTACGAGATGAAGTCAATGTTATGACGAAACGCGTTTACTAAATAGATTTTTATTTCAACCTGTGATAAGTTAGTTTTTTATTTCTTTATAAAGTTATGAATGAACGCTTTATTAACTATATCTGAAGCAGGATACTTCATTTAAATAAACAGAAGCTACTAAATTCTAGTGATGGAAAGTTGAGTAATATTCAATATCCTAGTTCACTAGCCTGAACAATCAACGACTATTGTTTTTATATGACGGTCATATAAACTTAAGTAAACGGTGCTATTCACTCTCAGAATATCCAGCAGATTGTTTCTATAGGCCAGGTATTTAAAATTAATTAATTGGTTTTATAGCCTTCATCATTTTGTTCAATACATTTAAAAAACCATCCAGTTTGATACTAGACGCTGGTGGTATAACTTTGAATATACGATTAGTTTAATATAATTAATTCAGTAAATCTGTAAAATTTTAAGTAATGAATAATTTTTTCAGCCCAAATGTATATAATGTCTGTAAAAAATTATTCCTCATAATACACAATGAAACTTGAGCATTACAAAAAATTCAAAATGAATTAGTTAATAAATTTGTTGAGCATATTCTTCTTCAGACCAAGCAATTGAATTATGTTTTAAGGAATCTACAACTAACTTATATTAATGAGCCATTTTCTAAATGAACCACATTAATACTGGTGGTAAAAATGAAACATTCTTTAATGTAATCATTCTGTATTTCTTTATTAAAGTTAATAACAAAATAAATATAAATTCTCATATTAACAAATATAACACAAATATATATATATATATATATATATATATATATATATATATATATATATATATATATATATATCACTTAAAATACTTTTACAATAAGGAAATTTACTATCATAGTATAATTAAAAATGACTCACTTCAGATATTTCCAAATTCAAAAGGTATTCTTGGTACTTTTTTTGAATACCAGGTGAGGGCCAATTTTTGGAATTAATTGAGATATTGTATTATCATCCAACATCTTGAAAGAATCCTCATCAATTCCTCCATCTGAAAAGTGTAGGAATGTGTCAAATAAACTCTTGAGTTATTTCAAGAAGTAATCATTATTCACCAAAAATATATTCCCACCTTATTTGCGAATAATAATTCGAAACCATATACCTACATATTATTTATTCATAATAAAAATGATTGATTCAATTTACAGAGAGCATTTAAAAAAAAGAGGGGGAAATAATAACTACTCTCTGTCTACTATACATAAAGGTCAATTTCGTTGTGCATGCCGCGTGATGTTGGAAAACATGAGAATCCCGCGCGTTTTGTTGCATTTTCGAATAATCCAATTATTTGGAAATGTGCGAATAAATTTCATCTGTTCTGCAGAACAGATCTCAGTAAAATAACTTTTTTCTCCTATGCAATAGTTAATTATATAGGTCTGCATTACGCAAGGTCAACTTCGTAGTGCATGCGATATCCCGCGCGTTTTCGAATTGTTCATTTTTAACTCTAGTTCGGTAATATTTGATGGAATTTCAAACCTTTCTGCGAATCAGATTTCGAAATTAATCATTTTTTTCTCCAATGCACTAAGGTATCAATAAATACAATATGTGCTACCTACCTTCAAAACGTTGTATAACTGCGTTGTCCAGTCCAAAGCCATTTAACATTGTTTCAATATTCATTGTTATCAAAATGGATTAATCAAATAGTTAACACAAAATAAAAACCACTATCATTGGTAAAAGAAAAGATATTAGCAAAAAATCTTCAAGCGCAAACACGCAGAGAGAAGAGCATATCCGCATGCGAATTTCGATCAATTGGGGGGGGGGTATAATAGAAGGAATGAACGATCGCATTGCGAATGAATCGTAATTATTCGCCCTCTGGGTTCGTAAATTTTCGTTAGAAACGAAATAGCCTATTATTTTAAATAAGCAATTGTTTATACCTAACGTCCAAGTTGTTCCAGCTTAGACACTAGATGTCTTAGGGGAATCAGCAATTTTCAGTAAGCTCTGACGTATAGACTTGAAAATCCGTTCTATTGTAATTATTCGACATTTGTGTAAAATTATGACATAGGTTACTTACGTTAAATGATCATTCTTAGAAAGATTCGCTTTTCTGTCAGTATTGTACGGGAGTTCTAAATCAATATACTTTCCTCTTCAATTTATAGAATTTTCAGATATGGATAATATGAAAAAGATCAGAAAGACGGTCATATAAACTTTCTTTTTTCAGTGAATGTTCCTTAAATTTCTTTATTTTTCGGCAACAATTGTTGACTTGTTGCCGGTTTTCATTTTGAGCGGTAAACTTCAAAGGAAAATAGGAAACATTTGTGAAACAATCCGTGTTGCTATCGCAGTGAAAACGTATCGAGAATGCAACTAGTAAACATTCGTGTCGCAGATTTTCAGTGTGCAGTGAAGTACGAAAACGAATAAATACATAGCTACGTTTCTACCGGAAAAATATTGAGGAACATTTTTGTTGCTGTTGCTTGTTTCTACTAAATAATATGCAACTATTGACACTTCAAGTTGCTTCAGTGAAAACAAGAAGTTTACGTATGTTGCCATAAGTTTCTACTGTTGGCAACAAGGAGAAACATTCAGCAGCAAAATGTTTCTCAATGTTCCTCCAGTGGAACTTGTAACGTGTAAATTCCCCGCTTAACCGCCGCCACTGAATTCTGCATCGAAGTACCGTGATTCCACGCTATAAAATGCCTGAATGAATTACTTGCGTACGACGAGAATATCGCGGTAGCGTCGATTTTGCAGGTAAAGCATCGCTCTCTTTTGGTAAATAGTTGTTGAAGATACCGCATCGTTAAGTGTTAAAATTATAGTCAATATCTATTGAACGACTATTCAATATATTAAAATTATTAAGTATCTGTGGTAGACGGTAAGTTATGAGGAGAAATATAATTATTTCGTATAAATGCATTATCTTGAAAATCTGAATTGATTCCTTCTTTCATTTTCCGCCCTTTCATTTTTTTTATTTATCTATATTAAATTATTTATCTTTCAATATTGAAATAATCATCTTACATTTCTTAATTTAAAATATTTTTAATTTATTTGCTTATTTCACTCTCTCAATTTGACACAAGATTTTTGTAGGCTAACGATGGCAAATTTCACGTGGTCATATCTTATGTTCAGTTTAATGTTGGAACATATACTGTCTTTCTTAGCATCTTTGCTTGAGACAGATCTAAACGTTAATTTGAATTGGCCATCGATACCCTACAGAGATTCTTGGGAGATTTTAAGTTTGAGATTGTATGTTGATTTGTCCCGAATTATTTTAGTCACCTTGGCTGGAGTTTAAAGGATAACCTTGGCTGGAGCTAGAAAGCTTTTTAATTGGAACTAAAAACCACCTTGGCTGGAACCATAAAGGAAATTCTACTGAAGCTACGATACAACCGCTGCTAGAACCACCAAGAAAGTAGGGACGAAGATTAGGCAATCTAAGGAGTACAACCTAGAATAGAATATAGAACGTCGATAGAAAATTAAATAAATAAAAACAGCTAAGTCTCATTGTAATAAGAAAGTAGTAAAGACCTTCATTTTATCTTGTTGTTATTTCTGAAAACTAACTAGAACTAGAACCTATATGTGTATTACCAATCTCCCAGCTAGCTCGGGCATTTATTTCAATAGGGAGAGTGGTTACTGTAGCTTAAAAATGTTAACACCGTTTAATTCAATTACACTTTTACTCAAGTAATTATAAAGCAAGTAGATACCATAAGAAGCTAACATTTGACTTTCATATAAAAGGTGTTATTGTGTCATCGAATAAAATGCTCGGGTTCACTCTCAAATATGAAATGTTGTTCGAAAAAAATGAAACCTTGTATTCAGAAGGCTCAATTTTTCAACATCCATATGGAATCCACAATATAGATAAAAAAGAATAGACTAGAAAGTGTACAGCATAAGTTCCTGAGGTTCTTATCTTTCAGAAGTGAACTCCAAATTGTCCATAATTACACCGAAATTCAACACAACTTCAGAATATTGGGCTTGGAAATTGTAGACGATTGAACGATATGGGGGGCCAAAACGTAGTTATAATTTTTTTGGGGGAGGAGGGGGGGCGGAAATGGTCGATGGGTGTCTTGCATGGATATTTGTTAATGAAGTCTTGCACATACATATCAAGTGTCAAACAATTCAGTAGACAAAATTCAAAATTTTAACTTTCTCGATTTATTTGCTGCCATAGTCTCGAGAAACTCATTCGAATCGATACCTAAGTAATCTTCTATTCAAATGTGCTAATAGAGATATTATATGTGTCTCACAGGCGTGACGTTGTCATAAAATATGGCTTGTTATCGATAGACATATTTTTATAGTTATTTTCGTAATCCCATACTGTTATTTTGATTTAACGGTATTCAGATGACAATTGAAAAGTTAGTGTTAACGGCCGCCGGCTGTTATAATTTTATAACGGCCGGCGGCCGTTGAGAAATCACGTGTTCAAATATTTATTTCAAAACATCATTCTGGTTACAACAACAATTATAATAAAACTAACTATTTATTTATTTGAAAAGCAAGTCCTTTGGGAATGACAAATACCCTATTCTTTTTGTTTTTAGTCATCCTCAATGTAACCAAAACTTTGGTACTGGTGCTTTCAAAATCATCCACACTCAGCTTCACAAGTTCTTCACGTCTACAGGCACCAAAAATTCCACACATTAATACAACCTTTTCAAGCAACCATGTATCTCATTTACCTCCAACAAAAACTTAATTACTTCTTCTTCAGACAAAATTTTTGATTTCTTTGGGTTATATCCATCAGACTTTCGTCTCAAGAATAAAAATAATTTTCCAAATCTGAAAATACATTTCTGTTGTTAATACTCTAATATGGTGCAAGATTTAAAATAACTAACCTTGAAATGTCAATGTTGTCATAAACTCTCAAAGCAAGTTTCAACATTGAAATCTTCGTCCACAGCGAGTTGGGAGAATAAACCTTCGATTTTCCTTTCGCATAGGCTAATAAAACATCCTCATTAACCACCTTTACATTCTTGCTATTACGACAATTTTCAAAATTTTCATATTCTTTTTTATACCGCTATTGAGTTATTGCCGGCAGTAAATCAATACTCGCTGCACATGATTCTTCCAATATTTCAAAAGGAATTTCATTTTGTTCCTCAATTTCATCCATAATCGACAGCGAACTCGCGAACACAAAAAACTGACGTTGTTTATAAAATTGTCAAACAGTTCCATGGAAACAGAGTGCACGACGTTGGGATTTTTTTTCAGAATTACGAGGTACGGGGTTTGTTTTTTCTTCGGAATCAAAATGTAATCTTCCTACGAGATTACGAAAAGTCTTTAACGACACACGGCCGATACGCAAATAACGGATTCGGTTAGTTATATATCCAATATCCAACCTCATCCGTTATTTGCTACATATCGGCCTTGTTACGTTAATAACTATAACGTAACAAGGCCGATATGTAGCAAATAATGGATTTGGTTGACCGAATCCGTTATTTGCGTATCGGCCGTGTGTCGTTAAAAATTTTTCGTAATCCCGAAAGATTATATTTTGATTCCGAAGAAAGAAAAACCCCGTACCTCGCAATTCTAAAGAAAAATCCCAACGTCGTGCACTCTGTTGTCATGGAACAGTTTGACAGTGTTATAAACAATGTCAGTTTTTTGTGTTCTCAAGTTCGCTTTAACGACGACCATGGATGAAATTGAGGAACAAAATCAAATTCCTTTAGAAATATTGGGAGAATCATGTGCAGTGCAGCGAGTGTTGATTAACTGCCGAAAATAACTCAAGAGCGATATCAAAAAGAATATGAAAATTTTGAAATTTGGCGTAAAAGCAAGAAAAAAAGAAAGGTGGTTAATGAAGATGTATTATTAGCCTATGCGAAATGAAAATCAGAGGTTTATTCTCCCAACTCGCTGTGGACCAAGATTTATGTGTATGAGGTGTTATTGCAAGCAGAATGATGTTTTGAAATAAATATTTGAAGAAGTGATTTCTTAACGGCCGCCGGCCGTTATGAAATTATAACGGCCGGCGGCCATTAACACTGACTTTTCAATTGTCATCTGAATACCGTTAAATCAAAATAACAGTATCGGATTACGAAAAAACATGATTCACATATTTAGAAAAATGTTAGGATTCACGGAGTTTCGGGGGGGGGGGCTACGAGCCTGTCGTATAATTTATGGCGCGCTACACACGGACGTCGATGTCTTAATACATCGACGTGCAACCTGATTGCGTATACACGTACGTACAAAACGATAGTATTGCCCAGTCTGCTGAAATGTTTGGCCAGATGTCTAACCAGGAGGAATATTTAACTCTGGAGGCAGTGACATGTACAAAGAAAAAGGATAATGAAAATCGTCGCCGAATGTGGTCTGAAGGTAGGTTTCTAAAACGATAAAATTTTTCACACATTCACCTGTTAAAAAAATGGAGAGGACTCCCGTAATTCTGTAAGGATGGACGAAGAAACCTATTCGTAACTATTGGACATGGTTATTCCATTAATAAAACGTCAAGACACAGATATTGGCATTAACTGCAGAATTTATTGCAAGAAATTACCAAGATTTAAAATTATCTACTTTAATATCTCCGAAAGCCTCTTTCAGATAAAAACTTTTTCATTTTATCTCCGAAACCCACCACGAAGACTATTGATTTTAGCGATAATTTTACTTTTTGTAGCATTTGGTTGAATGATTTGCAGCTTCTCTATCAATATTTTGTATGCTTAATTTCTTTCATTTCGGTCTAAATAGTGCTTTGATTTTGTCTGCCACAAACGGGTGGGTCCCTGTACAACTCCACACATTCCCGTAGAAATTCCCGGGACATTATTCTGCAGTCAGACATAATGATGAAACTAACTGCAAGCATTTTTAGTAAATATTATACAAATTCATGAAATATTTAACCCAACACCAGCCAACGTCCCATTTTTGGGACGCGCCATTTTTGCCAGATTCCTTCAAAGCTATCACAGAAAACTAGTGTATTTGATAATGTCATTTAGGTCAAAGTATGTACTTCATATATTTATAGTCAGATATCTCACAGGAACAATAACAGAAATTATGCTGATTCAACAAGTCGGCACTTACCTGGCGCGTTGAGGTTGTCATACGTTATAGTGATTTCAATATATTTCTGTCGAGAAATTTATAATTATACCATTGGAGTTTTATTGTTGAATATTCTCTTTTTTCGATACGGAACGGAATTGAACTGACTCATATCATTATCTGTTGCCAATTTGTTGCTAATTTTGTTGTCCCAATTTTGGGACATTGGCTGGAAGTGATAATTATGAGTAGCAGAAAATGTCTAACTGTCCGTGACATTGACATCATATTTGAAGATCCGGAATTTTGGAAATATATGGATATTGAAAATATTATTGTAGCAATAATTCCTCCAGACCCGGATATTCTAACCGACACAGAAAATTTTGAAGAGAATGACCTAGAAGGAGAAGAAATGGTGGATGTTGCAGGTACTATGGAATTGTTTACTTCTAACCCTGCTGACGAATCCGAGTTTGAGAGTGACGAACCATTATCAGAAAAAATAGTGAAGTGGACTGAATAAAACAGCACAAACGGTGAGAATTTTATTGCGATAGTGACAATACTCCATCGTAAAATTGATACAAGAATACAATTCGCATATGGGCGGAGTAGATATGTTAGACAAGCAAGTGTCTCTTTACCGAACAAGAATTCGTTCAGGGAAATGGTGGTGGCCTTTATTCACCCAAGTGTTAGATATATCGGTGACAAATACTTGGAGACTTTACCAGATTGTAAATCACCAAGAAATGGCTACTCTGCTAGAAGTACGTAGGAAAAGAGACCACGCCCTCAAAAGTCCAAATTGATGGGAGGAAGAGCAAGTGTGGACATAAGATATGACCAAAGGGCCATTTAGTTGTTTCTATAAAGAAAAAAGGAGATAAGCATTTTGTGAAAAAAAAAACCACTAGAATTTGTGGAGAATGCAATGTACGACTACAAGATATCTGCTTTCTACCATCCCATAAAAAATAATTTTTTACCAAAATTTTTTTATTAAAATTTGTTCTGTAAGTATATAATTCATGTGAGTTTATTGAACACATTTTGTTATTAAAGCACCTTTGTCCCTTTTGTCTTCTTTTTTCTAAATATATTTTTTTATCCCCTTTATGCCATCGTCCCAAAAATGGGATGCTATTTTTCTGCGAATTGAAATTTATTTTTTTCCCAAATTTCAGTGTTCAGTCTTTGCTGAACACTCAACAACCAGTCTATACAAAAAAATTAAATTTTTTAATCCTCTTTGAGTTCTGGCTGGTATTCGGTTAATTTATTATTTTAAATAGCTACTGCAGTAACAAATTATTTCATAAACTTAACCGCCGCTACTGCTTTAAAAACGCACACTCCACGGTAATTTGCATCCACACGTAGATGTTTTAAGACATCGACGTCCGTGTGTAGCCCGCATTTGTTGGAATGCTCATCCAAAAATTTGCGTTTTTTGCATCCACATTAACGTTAATGGTTGCACGTTCTTGGATGCACGTTGATGTATTAAGACATCGACGTCCATGTGTAGAGGCCTTATGTCTCGGAAAATAGATTTTAGAGTAGCGGAAAGAAGACTGAGATCCCGTGAGTTATTCGCTGTTCTATTCCGTAGACTTGATGCTACTCAAAATTCTCTCTGTAGAATGATAGCGACATTCAATTTTAGTTCTTACGATGTTGATATATTCATTGTTCAATTCCACCAATTCAAAAATTTCTTGAGAATTAATTTACTTTTGTTGAGCTGCTGGTCATTTTGTGAATTGTGTTGTATTTCATTTCTAGTTTTATTTCTAGTTCATAAAGTTAGTTGAATTTTCATTTCAATATGGTTTTGAATGGTATGTATTGTCAAACTGTGAATGATGTATTCGGTTTTTTACCTGTAATCCTTTTGTCTTGAATGAATAAATAAATAAAGGATGATTCTTAAAGAAAATTATATTTTTTCGTACTTCGATCCCTAACATTGAAAATAATCGACTTTAAATTATTTGTTTGTTCATCCTTCATAGTACCTACTGGACATTTCATGTCAAGAACAAACTGTTTTTATATGATTTATATATTTAAGTCATTCGACTGCTAGTGAATCTTCATAATATTATGATCTTGATTATCCCTCCGTGACTAACATATGTTCGTAGTACACCGTAGCTAACATCGGTTTCAGAGACCAATTTCAATTAAACGTTGATAATTGTTTTATAATGTGCAATATTTTTATTATTATTTCAGATTTTGATTAAGTAAACACTTCTTGACAATTTTTGATAATTTTATTTATAACTTCAGTCCTATAATGAACATTAAAAAAATTAAATTTCCTCAATTAAAAATATGTCATAGGCGTTCTAGTCTTCTTTGCTTCTTTTCATAACTCCAATCGGCCATTCTGTTGAGCAAAATGTTCTATTTAGTCTTTTTAAACAAAACGGGTACCAAATATAAATTAAGGCTCCTGTTTCATAATATAAAGAATATTGACATACTTAGTATTTTCAGAAAATCACTTGCACACCTACTAACATCGGTCCACAAGACCGAAAGTGATGGTGGTATTAATAAAAATCAGTAGATACCTAATACTTAAGGTTTCATAAGTTAATACTGAAAAGTATATTAACAAAGTTTAGGTACAAACTGATACTTAAAGTATGTACTGATAGAGTATAAGTTTGTACTTATGATGACTAGTTGTTACTTAAATGTATATTAATAAACGATAGGTTATACTTATTCAATTAAGTATGTTCTTATACATTTTTAAGTATGTTTCTTAGTATGCTGATAGTGCTTGCTGAAGGTGTATTCCTATTTGTTTATAAAATGTTTGTCGTGCAACGAGCTGCGAAAGTTTATAAAAACAGACGAGAAGATGTTCGTGATCAAGATTATGTGAAATTGTTTCGTTTTAACCCCGAAAGTGGGGCGTGGTTAGCGACACATTTTCTTGGCATTGATAGCGAGGAAACCAGAGGCGGTGCCATAGATCATGTCACCAAAATGAAAATCTTTTTAAGATATGTTGCTGATCCAGGTGGGTATTTTGATTTTCTTAGGTATTTCTTTGGTATAGTCTGGCCAACGGATCTGAAACAGCGCGGCGTCGGCGTCGGTGAGACGGGGCAGTTATGAATTAAATACCACCCCTGATTTCATTCATGAAATGTACAATGCGCATTCCTTTCGCTGTCTCAGATTCGTTTGCCACACTGTACACTGGGAAATATTAAAATATATTTGTTATTTATTTTACTTTTTGTTATATTTGGTTTTAGGCTTTCAGATTGGTGTAGCAGAAGATATTGGTGTGAGTCAAGCGACAGTATCAAATGTGGTACATCTGGTGAGCCAAAAAATTATTGAAAAATCTCATATTTGGATAAGGCTTCCTTATGCATGATTGTACTTTTTTTGTAATCTATTTAATTAAGTATCTTTAAAATTGTAGGACTATCAAGCGATACAACAGGAAAAAGAAAAATGGATAGCAAAATTTCGCTTTCCAACTGCTATAGGTGCAATTGATTGTACGTTGATAAGAATTAAAAAAGTTGGCGAAAATCATCATGGTAACGAATATATTTGTCGCAAACAATTTCCCGCAATAAATGTACAAGCAACATGTAACGCTGATGAGTTATTTACAAGTATAATTGCAGAATGACCAGGGTCTGTTCATGATAGCAGGATTTGGAGGAACAGTCACATCTGTCATTTATTCAGAACATTTGGCAATGCAGTATTGTTAGGAGATCAGGTATATGGTATCGAAAAATGTTTAATGGTCCCATTTAGAGAACCAAGAACTGCAGAAGAAGTTGCATATAACAACCTTTTGAAAAGGGAACGTGTAATTATCGAAAGATGCTTCGGACAGCTAAAGCAACGATTCCCTTTATTACAAAATACAATAAGACTGCCATTAAGAAAAGTGCCATTCATTATGATAGCATGTTGCGTTCTTCATAATATTGGAAAATATTTAAAAGATGAAGAAGTGTTTGAAATCGAAGAAGGCCTACCTTTGGACGATGACGAAAATGAAGCACCTGTTGAACAACTTAATCTTCGAAGGGAAGGTCAAGTCATACGCAACCGTTTAGCCACAATTATTCACGCCAATCAAAATAACTAACATAGTTTTTATTAGATCGAATATATGATCACACATGATCTATATATTACAATATAGTATAATTTTTTTCTCCTTCTCTAAGAACATGATCTTTATTTAATTCTTTATCCAGTTTTGCCTTTTTTAGATCTAGAACATGCAGTTGCTTCAAAAGCACCAATCTTTGTAGTTCCGTGATGCTTAACGTACGTGTTTCCTCCGTTTCGTATTTTTCTATAATTTTATGTCGCTTTGGACGTGCAGGTAACGGTGGTGGCAGTGTTG
This sequence comes from Cynegetis impunctata, assembly GCA_030704885.1. Lineage (NCBI taxonomy): Eukaryota > Metazoa > Arthropoda > Insecta > Coleoptera > Coccinellidae > Cynegetis > Cynegetis impunctata. The sequence continues at coordinate 284,776 of JARQZK010005126.1, read as the reverse complement.
AAGCGACTGACGGACCTGCCACTTCATCGGATTGTTTGTGTTTATCAGAAGGGATTCCGACTGCAACATGCCCTGAAATAAAATATTATATTACTTTATATGTAATAAAAATATACTTATTTTACCAGGTATTTTGAAAAGAACCGGATTGACCTCCTCTTGATCCCCCTATAGTGCCGTGTACATAAGTTGTTCTGCTGCACTTAGCTTTTTCTTTTTATTTCCAGTTTTGTTGGCATCAGTTTTTTTCCTTACAACTGCCTTCAGGTTGTTAATTTTTTTAAATAATTTTTTGGAATCTGTTGGTTTTCCAAAATTATCTAGAACGCTTTCATAATTAGTTTACAACATTTTATAATAAAACATGGTAACTTACTCTCATACTGTTGTTTAAGCGTGGCTAAGATGTCTTGTTTTTTCTTATTTATTGCAGGGGTTTTCCCTTTATTTAAAATAATAGGGTTGTCCCTCACATATTTCGCCACAAATGTTAAATCCGACTCTTTAGTGTTTAAAACACTCTCATTGCCACTTTCTTCACTTTCAGACGATCCGAACGACATGATGGTCATCGATAAATAAATTTAGAAACGTAAATATTCTAAGGTTTATACACATCTCAGGTGTACACTGATTTGAAAAAAGTGTTGACGTGCATTTTTTGTATGTTTTTTTTAAAAATCGAATTTCGAGTAAATAAGAAAATACTGAAGAATGATCAGTACTTACTTATAAGTATCAGCATCTATTTTTTAATATACATTTCAGTATGTACTTAAGTCTGATGCTGATACTTATAAGTAAGTACTTATAAGTAAATACTGCTTTTTATTAATACCACCCAGTAACTCAACACATAATCTTCATGAACGACTGTCCTAGTACCACTATGTGTAAGATGACGAAATAGGAAACTACTGAAACGCGCAGAAACATAAGTTGGCGCGGTATCGTTTTTGCGAAGAAAATTAAAGTTGTCGGTTTCACAGACCGTATGTTAGTTACGGAGGGTTATAATTATCCAATCCAAGCACCCATTTCATCTTAACTGTATAAACAATACAATAATAAAAAGAGAGCTGAAAAATGTATTGAATGAGTTCTAAAAAATATAAGGGATAATGCCTCTAGCTCTGGTTTATTCTAATCAAGATGGAGATATTACGAAAAACTATGAGCAAAGTGAGATTGCACTATGTGACACATATTCATATAATCCGTCCCCGAAAAAAAATATCCTGTATTATGAAAAATTATTGAAGAATAAGTTTAATTTTCCTCGAAATTAAAATAAAATGTATATTATTATATCATTAACATTTTGCCTCCTCAGTGATTTTCTATATATTCTGTTTTTTGTATGTCTAACATCTGACACTTCTTTGAAACACAATAATACCAAATCCGTCTTTTCTGGGATACTTTAAATATTCATTATGTACATTTGCCATATTCATAGAAATCGCCATAAAATAAATCAACTTAGTTATCAGGGTTGATACACTAATCCTCTTATTTTCCACATAAAAAATTGATCGACAGTGGATATATGGATATCTAGCTATAAAAAACTCCTAAATAATTGGAAAAAAATCTCAATTCGGATTCTTGATTTCTTCCTGTTGCATTTTCTTAGCTGATTCGTTTTTAATTACAGTTTTTTAATTGATTTCTTATCTCCTTAACGAAAAATTATATTATCTATTTTATATATTGGTGACGTCTCTGCCGTTTGGTTAACTTGCAATTACTAAAATGAGTTTCAGTTCATCATTTATCACTTTTTTGTCGTATTTAAATATATGAAGGTTATACAAAAATACAATCTTAATTTGAAAAGAGCACTTAATTTTATCTACCAACACGTACCTACTAATTATTATGTAGAGGTATAATATGCAAAAATTATTTACATTATTTTTATAGTTTCAGTTATAGTAACATGTTCAAGTTCTATATAATTTTGGTACTTTGTTTTTGTGAAATTCGAAGTCAAATTTTAAAGATTGGCAAATGTCCTGAAGTTACTGTGCAACAAAATTTTGATTTGAATAAGGTACGATTCATACATTTTCCGTATTAGAAGATATAGTGCTTGAATAAAATAAATGAGACACATTGTAAGGGTGACCCTTCACTTATTTACACCCGATATATATTTATATAATATATATATATATATATATATATATATATATATATATATATATATATATAATATATATATATATATATATATATATATATATATATATATATATATATATATATATAAT
>JARQZK010005126.1:205000-280000 GCA_030704885.1 Cynegetis impunctata | reverse complement strand
GCTAGACCGATAATTTTGCTTTTGTTTTATATATATATATATATATATATATATATATATATATATATATATATATTATATATGAATATATATATATATATATATATATATATATATATATATATATATATATATATATATATATATATATATATATATATATATATATATATATATATATATAAGTATTTGATAATTATTAGCGATAACAGGCTTGGTGAATCTCAAAAAAACTCAATATTATTAAAAAGTTCACGTTTCGCCACGACGTTCGTGGCTTCTTCAAAATTTCTGAGAAAGCCGAATGTCGTGGCGAAACGTAAACTTTTAAATGAAATCGAATTTTTTTGAGATTCGCCAATCCTGTTATTGCTGATAATTATCAAAAACTTAAAAATAGTTTACAGGCAACAACAATTCAAATAAATTTCAATTTGAATTTAATAATATGGAAATAATGTTGTGAAAATTACGTCGCCTAATTTTAAGTAATCATGAAAACAGCAATACTTCAAGCGAAACTATCTATTTCACTAGTTTGTGTGGTACATTTCACTTTCAAGGTGAACCCATAAATAAGAATCCACTTTTTACGACGTAGGCTGTGTTTGCATCCTGTTGAAACTAAGTCCGGATATTGTAGACTGGAAAATTCTACTACTCAATCATGATCACATAGGTACTTCTCCAAAGTAACCATAACCTTGCCTCTTTCATCATCACAAAAATAATATTTGATGGCACGTACTGATATAGCGACCTATACTGTCACCTTAGGCCGGCCGCACATTTCCTACAATCGGTTCCGATTGTCTGAAACGATTGTCGGATCAGGGCATCTGACGCTCAATTTCTTATACTTTTATACGATCATATCGCACACCTACGGTCCGATATCGGATCGGACGTCCGACTCGGATGCACGAGCAGTGCGTCCTACTAATCGGACCAATTAAAAGTCTGATCCGACTACCGGAAGGCAAGCCGTGCATTGTTTTTGCATAGTCTACCGCAAACATACGATTATTTCTGTCAGTTTTTGACAGGGAGTATAGAAAAAGGAATTGTCAAACCATGTGCGACACTGAAAATTTTATTACCACGGTCGAAAAATATCCCTGCTTATGACATTCAAATAAAATCGGACGTATTTTGTCGGCAGTGTGCGCTAGTGGTCCGATTTGAAATCGTTTCAGACAATCGGATCCGATTGTAGTAAATGTGCGGCCGCCCTTATATGAAGGTTTGAGTTCACAAACTGTGTACCTAACGTCAAATGGAGTGACATTGATATTGAAACCTACTTCTTTAGGTAATTTGTGAATTATACTGAAACATCAGTAGACCAGCTTACCTGGTGTGGTTGGTTTGACCTCACAACATATTCTTTTTCGGGAAAGGATCGCAAGTATGCCCCCTCCAGCATTTCAGTAAAAAGTGCAAATCTGTTTTCTATATCATCACCATTAGAAATACAGTCCCACGACACATCCTCAATTATTCTGTAAAAAGTGTTTAAACCTATTTGTGTCACCGGTCTAAAAATATTTTTGTTTAGTTGTTTTCTATCTCTGTTACGAATATTGAGTGAAATAAACTGACCAATATGATCAGATATATTGAAGTTTATGGACTTAGTTAAAGCAAAATTCACATTATTTTCAAAATTTATAAAAACATTGTCAAGGCAGGAACGTCCACTAGTATTTTCAAAAAACATTTGTTCAAAGTTACAAGTACCAAATAGATCGAGTAGAGAGACAGCCTCTCTCTGATTAGAACCGAACAGAACGTTAAAGTCCCCTGCCACAACAATATTCCTACATTGTCCAATCTTACCTATTAACCTCTCAATGGCATTTAAAAAAGAGTCAAAGCAACCACCTGGTGATCTATAAATACACACTACATATATATTGTTAACAATAACTACACTTTGTTCTATACATTTGTCAAGACTAAATAAATCACATCCAGTAACTGTTAAAAACTTTAAAGTATCCTTGACCAATATTAAAGTCCCTCCTGCGTGACCTTTTGATCTTGAGGAAGAGGATGCTAGTGCAAATCCTGGTACAGAAAGAGCACACAACTCTTTCTTCACTAACCAATGCTCGGAAAAGCATACTATGTCCACATCAGTGTCCTGCAGGGCGGCCCCAATTTCATTCATCTTGTTCCTCAGAGAGCGAACATTGTAATGTAGAATTCGCAATGGGTACCCTAACATTGTCTCCTCTGGCGCGCTATCATCCTTAAGTTCAAAAATCTGTTGATTTGAATACCCTTTGGCCAGAGATTTGCATTAATTACTATGTTCTGTTTCTGAGCTGAAACTCCAACCTTAAAAGAATTGTGTTTTCTTTGTTTAGTTCTCAATACTTCACATGAGCAGTCCTGAATTCCATTGTGCCTCAAATATGTTATCAACGTCACCCCTATCATTTGGTATTAAAATTAAACTTTATCAACTCTCTCAGCAAAAGTGAAAAAGGAAATTTCATTTATATCAAATTGGAACTTAATATTCTATACAAATCACAAAACTAAAATCACTTTTTTTGACTATAAAGGAAAATAATACCGTCTTCAAACTGAACAAAAGGTACAAAACTTAAGTAAACAAAATTTAACGTTGAAAAACAGCTTCTGTTCGCATCAAAAATCTTTTCTAGTGGTTTCTCCAAAGCCGTCTTGCCGTAGTTCTTTTAACTTCTGGACCCTATTTCGCGCTTATAGATTTAGCCGATCTATTTTTTTTTGTATACTATCACTATTAAAGTTGGAACAAAATTAACAAACATCAGAAAATGGCGGAATATATATCGTTTATGAACTATGGGGCAACTTCGAGAACCATCAATCTCATCCTGAAAGTGTTATCGAATTGACTCCAGATGATATATTCACTAATAAATTTTGACCAAAGGTATTTTTCGTCAAATTTCACATAAAGTGAAGTTGAGAAGAAAGCACTTCTTCTTAAATAACTGATATTGTAAACAGATTTGTAAAAACTTTTGAAATGCTTCATAATTTCAAGCAATGTCAATTTAACGTACCTATATTCGAAGTGTTCTGATGAAATATTCACTAAAATAATATAACAACTACTTACCGTTAGGCACACAAAAAAACCATAAATTAGAAGTTATTTATATTCAAAACTGGCGAGAAAATGACCAAAAAGTATAAATTGAAAAAAAAAACATAAGTGGCAATATCTCGAAAACCAGAAAACTTTTACTGAGGTCATGATTGACCTTAAGCCAATCTACCTCCTGTGCCAGTCTGACGTGTTATTTACGGGACACCCTATATATATATATATATATATATATATATATATATATAAGTATATATATATATATATATATAAGTATATAATATATATATATATATTATATATATATATATTATATATATATATATATACTTATTATATATAAATATTATAATATATATATATATATATATATATAATATATTATATATATATATATATATATTATATATAGAAGAAGGGTAGTCTTTGCTGACTAGTTAGGATGCAAATAAGGATAAAAATATTTGGGTATAGCAGCAAGCAAAACGTGTACTCTTATAACACTATATTCCGATATTTCGACAATGATTATTGTCATCATTTCGACAATGATTATTGTCATCATGATTATTGCCACCTTTTTGCAATCATTCTCAAAGACACAGTGAGTATTGTTACTGTTGGCCGTGTATAGAGCATTTGTTGATTTTCTTTTGTGCTTATTTTGTAGCTTCCGCTGAAGATGACAATAATCATTGTCGAAATATCGGAAATATAGTGTTTATAAGAAGTACACGTTTTTGCTTGCTGCTCATACCAAATATTTTTATCCTTATTGTTATATATATATATATATATATATATATATATAGATAAAAATATATATATATATATATATATATATATATATATATATATATATATATATATATATATATATATATATCTATATATATTATTGGTTATAGAAGAAGTGTCTTCTATTTGGCCTTTTTGAAATAACTTGTTTCAGTCCATATTGATGCACCCTATTGGGTACTTGAAAGTGACTATAAATCATATTCAGTAGTTTGGTCATGCACAAACTTGCCATTCATAAATACAAGTAAGTTAACGTATGTTCAATAATATATTTGATATCATACTCTAAACATTTTAGGATTCGCTTGGATTCTAACAAGAGAAAGAAATCCATCGGATACTGTTATCGCAAAAGCAAACGCTGTACTGGACAAGTTGAAATTATCTAGGAGATACTTAGGTCGCACAAATCAGTCTGGTTGTCCTAAAACTGAAACTTGACGTTATTCTTATTCTAGCATTAATAGGATTGATTAATGTTTTATTTAATGATTTTTCATTTTTGTGATATGTTTTTTACCAGGAAAAAAAAATAAAAATACTTGTACTGATTCAAACACGAGTTTCCAATATAATTACTGATAATTGGAATTAATTTGAAAAAATCCTGTTAAAGAATTATGAATAAAATGCATATTACCATTGAATTGAACTTACTTGAACATATTCCTCTATGACCACAAAAAACACCCCGCATGTTTTGTAATAGAAGTCAATTGAATTAATAGTAAGTAATGGCCAGTACTAACAGTACAAATTCATGAGAGCCTTTTTTTAAACTAATTGGAAAAGCACTAATGAATTGATACATATAATTGAGTCAATCACTACACTGAATCTCCAATTTAATTTGCAACTAACATAAATCCACTATTACGTAAAAGGCTACAGAGAGCTATAAGTGCTTTATAAGGCTCATGTTAATTAACCATTGGAATATTGCTCTCATACTTGGAGTTCCTCATGTATCCACTCCTTGCACTTTCTTAATCAATTCAAAAATATATTTAAAAATGGCAATGAGATTAATAGACGATCCTTGAGGAAACTGTCAACTCAATTCTCTTTCAGAGATGTCATCATAGCAGGTGATTATTCACCAGGAGAACAAATCATTCCAGAAGTCACCAGGCGTAGATCAAATAACTGCAGAATACTTCAAACACTTAAGCGACAATGCCATCAAAACATTGACTCAATTCTTCAATATGGTTTATGAAACCGGAACAATACCAGAAGTTCGATTAAGATCCACGTTCATAGCTCTCCCAAAAAAATAAAGCGAGAAAATGCGAAGACCATAGAACCATATAGTTGATGAGTCACGCAGCGAAGATCTTTATGTGAATAATATTCAATAGAATATAAAATAAATGTGACGAATTTCTTGCCAGGTCACAGTACGGTTTCAGGAGGGCACAGAAACAAGAGAAGCCATTCTGGGTTTAACCCTGATTGTAGAAAGATACATGGGAGTCCAGAGAAAGCTATGTGTATGCTACGTAGACTACAAAAAATCCTTTGACCGAATACAACATGCAAAATTAATTGAAGTTCTCACTGAAATTGGCTTGGATGGGAGAGATATAATTATATGAAATACATACTGGAATCATAAGGGATACATCAGAGCAGAAAAAGGCAACACAAAGTGCGTAGACATACAAAGAGAAGTTCGACAAGAATGTGTATTGTCACTATTGTTGTTCAATGTATACGCCGAATACATTATTAGAAAGTCTCTTCAAAAATGTTCAGAGGGTGCTAAAATAAATGAAAGAATCATAAACAACATAAGGTATGCAAATGACCGTGGTATTAGCAGAATCAGCGAGCTCTAATGAACAATCTAACAAACGAGAGTGCCATAATGGGTCTAGAAATTAACACTGCTAAGACAAAAACTATGATTTTTAATAGAAATCCGCAAGACAACAACAATACCAACATAATAATCAATGGAGTTCAACCACGCAACGATATATTTATTTAGGCAGAGACTTAAACAGCCTATTAGATCACTCCAAGGAAATCAAAAGGAGAATCGAGAAAGCTAGGGCAGGTTTCCTTAATATGCGGAAGTTTCTGTATCATCCTAAATTACTAATAGCGACGAGGTTAAGTACTCTGAAATGCTATGTATAGTCTCTACTTTTATACGGATGCGAAACATGGACTTTAAAACAAGAAGACATAAAGAAACTTTGAAATGTGGATGTACCGCAGAATGTTTAGGATGAGCTGGACCTGCAAAACGACAAATAGCGAAGTGTTAAAAAGAATGAACACACCTGCACACCTAACTGATACAATTAAAGTCAGGAAAACAGCATAATTTAAAAGAATTAAAAATTTTTTTTCCCCATGTTTTTTATTCGCGTCGTTTCTCTATTTTTTATAGAATGTTGTGGTATATTTTGCTCAAATTTTTAATATCTGTTTCCTCGTTTATAGCGCGATTATTCTTTTATATATATATCATTTCCAGGATTTCTCGTCTTCTCTTGTTGGTTTCCCTGTGTATTATTTTGGTATTCTCAAACTGGAACTCATGTTTGTATTTAGCTTTATGGTTTGAAAGGGCTGTTATATTTTTTTCATCATATTTATGTCCGTTTAAACGGTTTGATAAGTATTGGCTCGATTGTCCGATATATACAGCATCACAGTTTGAACATGGAATTTCATATATGGTACGTGTTGTCTTATTAACAGGAGTTTTTGTTTTTAATTTGGAGTAGTTTCTTTTAAACGTGTTTTGAGTTTTATGCCCAATTTTTATGTTTTTGGGTTCCAGTATCTTCTGTATATTCTCCGACAGTCCATATATGTACGGAAACGATGTGAAACTCTGTCTATCGCGAATTCCACCCTCGTTTCCTTCAGTGAATTTCTTCATTCGACTAACAAAATTTTATTTACCATGTTGTTCTGTTTTAGAACTTCTTTTGCTTTTTTTATTGCGTCAGTTCTGAATCTATGATCTGAAAGTTTAATAGCCCTGTCAGCTAGACCAATTACGACAGTTTTCTTCTGGCTATGTGGATGATTCGAAAGGTAGTTAAGATATTTACCAGACGACGTTGGTTTTGTATATCATCTATTAAGTATTTTGTTAGCTTCATCATGTAAGAGAGTCATGTCTGAGAAATTAATAATTTGGTTTTCTTCTACTTCTATAGTGAATTTCATCTTATTGTGATAACTGTGGCAAATATCCAAAATGTATTGTTCCCTGCCTTTTGGAATGGCTGTGAGGCAATCAACATATCTAAAAAAGAAGGGCAAGTCAAAATATAGTTTTGGCAATACCGTGTCTTCCAAATCTTCAAGCACTAATTGCGCGATAACGCTGGAGATTGAAGAAACCATTGCGCATCCTTCTATTTGTTTGAAATATTCATTCTGATAGCAAAAATATGTTGACGTCAGCGTCAGTTTTATACCTTCTTTAAAGGTTCCCAAAGGAATATCTGTGAATTCTCCGATTTTGTTCCATTTCTTTTCCACCACTTCTATAGCCAATTCCGTAGGAATATTTGTGTAAAGGGATACTACGTCCAGCGAAACCATCTGGTCGTTTTCTGGAATAGTAATATTGTCGATTTTTTCTTTAAATTGCCATGAGTCTTTTAAGTATGATGAATTTTTATTTGCTACTTTCATCAATATGTTTTTGAGAAATATTGGTGCTATTGAACTGTTGATTGTCAATTCTTTTGCGGTGTTAGGCGAGATGAAACCCTTTCTTTCCCACTCTTTAACAAGGTTGTTATTTTGTTTTTGTGAAATATTTGTTGGATCTTGCTTTATTTTTATACGTATTTACATCATCTAAGAGTGTTGTCATTTTGGAATGATACATATCTTTTCCATGGCAGAAATAATAACAAGCATAGAAACATCCATCTGCAATTTACAAACAGAAATCAAGGTCGAAATTAGAGCAAAGTATTGTATCATTCTCACAAACTATAATGTGAAGGCCAATAATGAAAAACACAAGAATAAAGAAACTTATAAAAAACTAACACACAAAATAAAAGAAACTAAAACCTTCCAAAAAGAGCATCCTGAATTATTGGTCCTTAAACCGGATGAGTCCAGTAAGACTGTGGTAATGACAAAAGATATGTATCATTCCAAAAACACTCTTAGATGATGTAAATACGTATAAAAAAATAAAGCAAGATCCAACAAATATTTTACAAAAATAAAATAACAACCTTGTTAAAGAGTGGGATAGAAAGTGTTTCATCTCGCCTAACACCGCAAAAGAATTGACAATCAACAATTCAATAGCACCTAAGATTTACGGACTAAATCCTGGAAATGATATATATAAAAAAGAATAATCGCGCTATAAACGAGAAAACAGATATTAAAAATTTGAGCAAAATATACCACAATATTCTATAAAAAATAGAGAAATGACTTGAATAAAAAACAAGGAGAAAAAAATTTTTTTTAATTCTTTTAAATTATGAATGTTCGTCTGTTTTTTTTAAATATTGGCTCCCCATATATTGGTTTCTTAGTTTATATGTCTTGAAACGTCCAGGCCACCGGTCAATCAAACGAATCTCGGCGAGTTTAATATCATTTGCACGCCATACGCGTATATAAAGTATAGTGGAAAGGTGGGTGAATAAGTAAACAATCATAAATATGAATTCTTTCGAAATTTTGTGTATACGTTTAATGAAATAAGTGTCAGTGTTTCCGAAGATAATTTAAACTAGGTGAAAATTGTTCTGTGATATTTATAAAAATTGTTATGTTATTTCAGTGTTTTTTAATTTATGGACTAAATGTAACTTTTAACTGTAACTTAAGTGACAATAATTTTTCTTTCTCTCCATTGTAGTCCTTGAAAAAGGCTTTGTGAAGCCGAAACGTTGGAATAAAGGAATAAATGAATAAATAGCAAAGACAAATCAATACCATTTTAGCTAAACCACATTCCCAAGAAAAATCCAAAAATTATCATATATATATATATATATATATATATATATATATATATATATATATATATATATATATATATATATATATATATATATATATATATATATATATATATATATATATATATATATATGTAAATATATATATATATATATATATATATATATATATATATATATATATATATATATTTAATGTCAAGAAAATCTCGAAAATCATATTTCAGAAGTTCTAAAGCAGATTTGAAAACTACTCCCGAATCTCGCTGTTGATTTTCAATACAGTTCTAAAGTCTATTATTTTTAGGCGAAATGAGACTAATAACAAAAATTAATTTGGTTCCGAAGATAAACCGTCGAAAGGGAATATTGAGTGGAAGTAAAACCATAAAATTTCAATACTGCAGTATCCAATACTTCGTTAACTAACATCTCGATTCCAATAAAAGTAGCGTTTTGAATAGCAAGCTTTTATGCGCAATCACTTTTAAAGGTATTGTTGGTTGTATAATACAGGCGTTTGTATTGACTGCAATGTAATTGCCGTTGAAAAAGGGTCGATTCTTAATGGCATGATCTAGAATCATCGACAACAACTGTCTTGAATGCATTGAAAAATTTGATGCCAAAAAACACTAGAAAGAAGGCTAGCAGAAGGAAAGATAGATTAGAATAGGTCTGATGAAATCTATTGAAACAATGGATAAAATCTATAATATATACTAAAATAAGCACGTTTTCAAAGTGAAAACCTGCTAAAAATCAGGAATTCAAACAAGAAATTCTTCCATATAGAAACTACTTAAATATAGTTATTTGAATAACTAAACTGAAATACCATATAAAATGAATAAAATGATATAAAGTGATTCTCAAAAATTATAGAAAATAATAATACTGATAGGTAGGTACTGATCGCAAACAAAGGGGAAAAATAATTAAAAAGTATCAATAGATAAGGGAATTATAGAGGATCAAGGCGCTTCACTATGAGTTGGCTGGTCCCTTGAGTTTAATCATGAATCTGATTTAAGAGAAAAGATTGTGTCCTAAGGCATTTACGACTGCTGTCATTATTCCTGTCCAAAAAAAGGGGGATGAGAAATTTCTGTCAAAATATAGATCTATTTCTCTAATAAGTTGTATTGAAAAAGTACTTGAAAACGTAATATAGAGTAGATGTGAGTCTTTTTTGGGAATAAATGATTTGACTTCGACCGGCTTCCGTCGAAAAAATTTTGAAAGAATACGCTGAAACGTCTGCGCAATTTGAGCACAGACGTTTCGGAAGCGCACTATCATATCTTCCCAAGTTTTTGGTACTTCCCAAAATACTTTTTCTTTCAGGTAGTCCGACACACAAAAATCGAGTGGAGTGAGATCTGGCAATCTGGCTATCCGGTTTACAGGACCAGCTCTGCCGATCCACGGACCATTGGAATCACGGTCGAGTATTTTATTTACCATAAACACGAACCATTCGTGCAACTGCATCATAGTTTATATTAATAGTTTCATACAATTAATTACAAATTAATTTCATTTATGATGTTCTGATTCTTTGAAGCTGTTTGAACTACATCTGTTTATTTTTTCATGAAATTGAAAGAAATCTGTAGGTACTTTGTAGATGATATTTGTATCTAATCACAAATTAATTTATTTATATTTTAAATATTTTTTGAAAATTCAGTTCTCATCTATTTGAATTGGCAACATGGTCGTATTTCATACAACTAACTATGTTATATTTCCAAGGTACCAATTTATTATCAACACAAAATTGAATGAGAATATTTATTCAAATTTTCAATAAAATAAAAATAAAGATAAAAAAAAATCATTTTGGTAATCTCAGTTGTAGCTTGAACAGTTGGTTTGGTCCTGTTTGTACAGTACTTTTCTGCTCAAATCGGATCTATCAAAAACAGCATGTGCCTTTTCCAATGTTTCTGGGGCGTAGTCTCTGTCTCTTGTCAATATCCATAGCAACTATATAATTTCAAATTTATAAATTACAATATCGCAATTTTTCTCGTTTTTTCAACTTACAAATATTGAGAAACGGAAGTTGTGAGCATGACCACACAACTTCATAAGAGTCTCTAGGATCCAGTAAGGCTCATTGAAGGGAACTGGAATATACAAAATCATTTTAAGCATATTATATTTTATATGAGTACGTGAAGCTTTTGAGATACACTTTCAACCGAATAAATTAGGAATAATAGATAACTTACCTGGAGAAGTGAAGTGAATTAGCAGTTTTGCTTCACTGTCAATAGTGCCACTTCTTATTATGGTTGATAACAATAGTGGGATCTGTCAAAATATCATTAAAAGTTGAATGAAATTAACCAAAAAAAAATTTTTTTCAGATGGTATCAAAATTCATAATCTAGAGAAGTAAAATTGTAAAAAAAAATTATCCAGCTAACTTTGAAGAGAAGAGAGGATAAAACTTCAGAGTGCAGTTTGAAGATTCCATGTTTTTTCGTTGGCTTTAAGGGTTTGAGGGTTCCTCCAGAGTTCCTCCAAATTGACTTAGAGGTTATGAATTTATCAATATATGAAAAAGATTAAAGATATGGGACAAATACAAACTTAGTGAATGCTGATTATGCGTTTTTCTTTCAAATATATGTAAATCTAAGATGAATATGCATCATAAATGTTTTTTGATATTTATGCGCTCCCTTTGTGGTCAAAACCTGATTTAAATAATTTTTTTATCTTTCATTCTTTCATGAGCATTGGTGTTGTTTAAGTAATTCAATGAAACTGATTCTTCACTAAGAGATTTTGATCAAGATGATGATATTAGAAAGATTGAACTATATAAAACATATTCATTAAATCCACGCTTAACATTGAATGTCCAGTTCTCATTTTACAAAGTTTCATTCAGTAGTTCTGAAAGTGATTACGATTATTATCAGTTATTGAATCAAAACCTGCCGATTTTCAATAATACGAAATTGAGCAAAGTTCTCAATTTCTCTGATAAAATAATCCGTGTTTCAAAAAAAAATTCCCATATCAGTTATATTATACATTAGTTCAGATTAAATCGAGTCAATAAAATTTTCTACTTCGGTGATTTTTTATCTTTTCAGTATATCTGAACACACTTAATTTTGAACACAAATAGAAATAATTCAGGTATTCATTATAAGTTAAAGCTTTCAAGTGATACTTATGAAAAGATTTGCAGTTTTTCATATTCATAGAAATCGTATAAAGTAAAAATGGCCTATGTCCGCCAGCGAACGAAATGGCTGGAAAATGGTGGTGATGAGAAGATTGGAACTCAAAATGGTTGACGCTTTTGTACCATAAGTGACTGGAGTGTTTTTTTAAGGTCTTTTGAGCAATATGATGAAAAGTCACTGGTTGATTATTCATCAAAAAATGAGCTCAGATATATAGCTTACCCAAAGTCTACAATAATTGAATTGACCCTGATTTTTACTCTTGTGATTCGGATTTAGGTACCTACTACCCTACTCCATTAAAATATGTTTCAAAATCGAGCATCAAATTTATTTTTTGAATTATGGGTTTTGCACTTTTCAGATTGAAGCTTCTTGTAAAGAACAGACTGAATCAAACTTTCCAATTTTGATCTATGCGTATATTTTCGAGATATACTGCTACTAGGGCTTACGCCACCTAGTGCACAATAAACCAATTAAGGCTTCAATGAGTTTGGTACTAATGCAACTTAGGTAGAAGTCGTGATAAAGGTGGATTTTAGTCGGTAAGAATCGGCAGACTCTACCCGAGGAGAGCTTGCTCAGACCTGGGTGCCTTATACAATATTTCCACCTTAAGACCCTTAAAAAGATCTTATACCCATTAACTAATACTACCAATACATAATTCCTACATGATTTTTTCATAGTGCTGAAGTCCTGTTTTCATTCTTCTATTTTCCAAGCTTGAAAAAGGCTCGAGAGATCAGATTATGTTTGTAGCGACGCCATGGAGACATGATTAAAGAAATTTCGACAAGGGTTCCAGCCTAAAGCCGAACATAACCTCTGCCACAGTCGAGCGCTGCTTACTAGAGTTTGATCGGTTTTATTTGGTATATAGAAATAAATGACAGAATCAAAAATCCATGCTGTATATTTTTTGAAAATTGACAGTTAATATAGGCTATTTAAAAACATAGTCAATAACGCCAATCACTAACATATCTCCTAGAATATGAGGGGTTTTTATCTGAATACTTCATTATACCTGAAAGATATGCAGACGAACCATTGTAATATTGAAACACATAACAACGGCTCCTAACAGATTCAAGTTCATCTGGAAACACTTGAAATTTATTCACAAAATTTGTTACTTGAAACATTATGTGACGAGTGAATTGTGCTCTCAGTGCAATATTGAAGGAAATTATAGTAGAACACCTGCCGTGTCAATATCTAGTCAATATTCGATTGAATTAAAGCGAACCGTTTATGAAGGATCGTCTTTTATCCGCATTCTTCTTTTTAGCCATATTTTCATGAAATGAAAACAGCAGAATATTGTAGCGTATCGAAAGTCAACAGTCAGGTGCAGGAGTAGTTTTTTTGTCCGTTTTGGAACTTCTGGACAACGGTTTTCAAAATGTTTTTTATGTCTGATATATATATATATATATATATATGTATATCTATCTATCTATTTATATATATATATATATATATATATATATATATATATATATGTATATCTATCTATCTATCTATATATATATATATATATATATATATATATATATATATATATATATATATATATATATATATATATATATATATTTATATATATATATTTATATATATATATATATATATATATAATATATATCTATCTATATATATATATATATATATATATATATATATATATATATGTATATCTATCTATCTATCTATATATATATATATATATATACGTTGTTCTGCTATACCTCTAGATTATTTTTTTCTCCGATCGTGGGAAAAGGAACACTATTTTGACCTGTTTTCTATGCGCAAAGCTCAACATTCCAGAATAGTGGTCAGTTGCTAAGCAATTAGAAAATAACAGTGCGGTAATATTCTTACCGCACTGCTGTAGCGTGCGGTAATGTAACAAATGGATTATTACATTAAAATGAAACAAAGTATGGTTTTAATTTTTATAATTGTTGTTAATATTTACATTTTTTGTATCCTGTAGCTTGACGTTTTAAAACTGCTCTCAGTTCTTAGTACTGGGCAATATTAATATTATTTTTAACAGACAAAGTTGATCGAAGCATGGAATAATGTGCCCACAACGTCGAAGATATCATTGTTTTAGCCAATTCAGCAACATACGCTATCAGTACATTCTCAAGGAAGGATACACTGTTGTTTTTTCTACAAAAATTCATGAAGCGTTCGCGGCTTCTACTAGTTCAGGAGCCGTGCAAGACAACAAATAATCACTATCAGTGTTCATGTTTAGTAATTCTTTTTCAATTCCTAATAAATAAAATACAACGAATCAAACAAAACCGGCTTTAAAATTATTTAACTTTTGTCATAACAGAGTAATTTCCATGGTTACCACTTTTATATTTTAATATGAGCATAGAGAAACCTATTTAAACTTACTTGATTACATCTTGGATGAAATATTTTTCAATTAATTTTTTAAATGTAAATCAACGATCGGAGAAAAAATAGTATGTATAATTCGTGGGAAAAGCATATTCCCAAACTCCTGTGTTACCAGACTCATCGCTACGCTCCTCGTCTGTTAATTATCACAGTCGTTTGGGAATATTATGCTTTTCCCACTAATTATACAATATACTATTATCTATCTATTCATCTATCTGTCAATGTATATCTACCTATCTAACTATATATCTATCTATCTACCTATAAATATATATATATATATATATATATATATATATATTCATAGGATAGATAGATATATAGTTAGATAGGTAGATATATATCAATCTATCTTACCCGGCAAACGTTGTTCTGCCATATAAATTATTTTTATCTATTCATCTATCTGCCGATGTATCTCTATCTTTCTAACTATCTATCTATCTATTTAGATAGTTATCTATCTATCTCTATCATTCTATCTATCTATCTAAATGTGTACTGCGAGAGAAAAATAGAAGCGTTCGAGATGTGGGCCTACCGTAGGATGTTGAAAGTACCATGGACAGAACATACGACCAACGTGCAGGTTCTGAGAAGAATGAAAAAAGAAAGGAAAATCCTACAGGAAGTTAAGAAAAGAAAATTGCAATATCTCGGCCACATCATGAGAGGTCCTAAATACGAACCTCTACGTCTCATAATCCAGGGAAAAATCGTGGGAAAAAGATCCATTTGAGCGAGAAGAATGTCCTGGCTTAGAAATCTGCGGAAGTGGTTCAAGGCCACGTCATCGGACCTGTTTAGGGCCGCAGCGTTCAAAATTAAGATAGCAATGATGATAGCCTGAAGGGAGACGGCACATGAAGAAGAAGATCTATCGATCTATCTACATATCTATCTATCTGACCCGGCAAACGTTGTTCTACCATATAAATTATTTTTATCTATCTATTCATCTATCTGCCGATGTATCTCTATCTATCTAACTATCTATCTATATATCTAACTTTCTATCTATCAGTATATCTACCTATCAATCTATCTGACCCGGCAAACGTTGTTTAAATTATTGAAATGGCTATTAAAAATATAAAAATATAAAAAAGTAAAAATAAAAAATTTTGTCCAGAAAACTCATGAAAATGTTTGGGATGGCTCACCCTTATCACTAAGGGGTATAAAAAATATATTATCACCTATTCTCAGACCGACCATTGTTATTTTCGTTTGTCATCTTGCAACCCTATTGCGGTTCTGTGGATAAAATAAAGAAAATGAAAATCCCGATGGGAAAATAGGGGTTGATCGTAGAAGGGTTAAACATTGGGAGTAATATAAATTTTTTTATTCTTAGTCATGTTAAAATGGAAATAAATTCTTGCCAAAAAAATTGAAGTTTATAATTAACAAATAAAAAATAGGGGTTGATCGTAGAGAGGTGAAAATTCAGGGTTGTATGTATTATTGAATGCTGTATCATAAAAAAATAGAAAAAAATTGAAGGGTGGACCAACCTCAACATTTATGAGGATGAAAAATAAATGTTGGCCGATTCTCAGATCTTCCCGATATGCACACAAAATTTCATGAGAATCGGTCGAGCCATTTCGGAAGCGTTTAACAAATAAAAAATAGGGATTGATCGTAGAAGGGTGAAAATTTAGGGTTGTATGTATTTTTGGATGCTGTATCATAAAAGAAATAGAACAGAAAATTTTGTCTTAGAAATAGATATAAAAAATTGAAGGGTAAACTAGCCTTAACATTTAGGGGGATGAAAAATAGATGTTGACCGGTTCTCAGACCGACCCATATGCACACAATTTCATGAGAATCGGTCGAGCCATTTCGGAGAAATTCAACTTCTAACACCGTGACACGAGAATTTTATATATTAGAAGATATATATATATATATATATATATATATATATATATATATATATATATATATATAAACATATATATTTCTTTTTTTCTCATATCCAGCGGCTTCGATTTAACCAAATGGGCTGAAATTTTGTATCGTGACGTAGAACGAAATTTGGTAAATTTATCTAATCACCGCCATTTTTGAGTAGATATTTGTGTTTTCATTCATATATTTTTTCCGGTGCATATTGCAATAATTTCAGGATTCACTCATCAAACCAAATGACCTGAAATTTGGTATCTGTGGTTGTTTTCGAGGCAGAACGAGACTGTCAAGATTTGGGTATATTTTTCAAACCACGTCCAATTTAACGTATAAAATTCTTGTTTTTTCGTGGTTTTTGAGAATTTACTCAAATTCACAGTATCTGCACATTGAGTTAGAAAGTTGAAATTTATTACATAGAGTTCATGTTGAAATGCCTTCCTTCATGGGTTTCAACTATTTTCCTCGGCCGCGCTGCACTTCGCGGAGACTTTTCCATTCGAATTGCATCTCGACATAAAAGATAATTGATTTTTTGTGCTGCTGAGTTTGGAATACTGAAAACGTTTTAGATTTAAAATAGAATTAATTCGATTTTTGATAGATGAAGTTTATTGGGCCTACAGGCTCTTGCACCGTTTTATCATAAAACGTCGTTTAACTAAACTTGGTTTAATTTTTAAACTACGTTTATTTTTCTGGTCGTTGCACCAAGGAATTATAACCAACCCATTGTTAATTTTGTATTATTTTGGATGAAACAGCGATGTACATGAAGTAAAAAGAAGAAACAGAATTTATTTTCCTACTTTTCTTACCTAGTTTTAATAGTAAAGAGGTTGTTTTTTTGTGATTTGTATCAAATATGCATAAAATGAAAGATAATAATAAAAGGAAAAGGGGACCACACTGATACTTTCCAGATAGAGCGTGAAACTGTGGATATATGAACTCCAACAAATTGAGCAATACTGTGAAAATATCCTCCATGAGCATACAATTTTAATGCTAAAGGCAGTTGATCCATGGGGGACAAGCTGTCATTCCTAGAAAGTTAGATAGGTTTAATGGGCACTTTACCCGTGATATCATACTAATAAATTTTTTTTGTGTGTATATTTTTAATTATGGAGAGTAAGTTTGCATTTATGAGTTGAATGAGTGCATTGTCCATTAGTATACATAAACTATAAATCCACGCCTTCAGTTCTGCTGGCCATATTTTTTACCACCTAGAGAGTGGGGGGGTGGGGGGGGGGGGGGGTGGGGGGGGGGGGGGGTGGGGGGGGGGGGGGGTGGGGGGGGGGGGGGGTGGGGGGGGGGGGGGGTGGGGGGGGGGGATATATATATATATATATATATATATATATATATATATATATATATATATATATACATAAATATATATATATATATATATATATATATATATATATATGCATATATATTTTCCCGGTACATATTGGCATCACCAGCGGCTCCAATCTAGTCAAATGAGCTGAAATTTTATACCTGGGTTTCTTTGCGTTGCAGAAGGAAAGTATTTGGTTGTATTTCTACCACCGCCGCCATTTTCACGTAGATTTCTAATTTTCATATAAATATACTACCTGGTACATATCGACATCTCCAGCTGTTCGCATCACTCCGAATGAGCTAAAATTTGGTATCTGAAGTTGTTTTCAATTTTGGTACTTATGAAGCCAATTATACTTAAAAAATATTCATTTCCATATTTCCTAGGAGTAACAATATATATGTCAGTTGCTTGGATGTGTGTCAATCGAAATAATATCAAAAACATACAAATAGAAGATTAACCTGGACCTGGATTGAGTTTCGCACTTCTCGTTTACTTTGAATCAGATAAGGATCATACGATTCAGATGTTATCATGGTTATGATCAAGTACATTTCATTAATAAAAGGCAAAAATCATAAGTTTCGGATTTTACGATTATACCGATTTGTATTTTAAGTCTTTTGAACTGATAGTACTTAATGGTCAGCACCAACTATAAAAACTAGTAAAAGTGATTTCCAAACTTGAAGGAAAAGTAATAACATGAAACATATGATTAAGTCAATCAGTAAATTGAATCTTCTCGGAATTAGCATTAATCCAATTCAAACTGCCACGAACACTTCTCCATCAGTGAAATACTGCATTCATGCTTGGTGCTCTGCACCTATGCAATCCTCCCACCCTTCTTGACCCACATTAATCAAACTTTTCGTAGTGTGATATTTACGTCTTAAAGTGACATGACACGTACTCACCCAACAACACCAAGAATCTAGTGTTGTTGACTCACCTCGAAAAGGACACAAATTTTTGAGCAATGTCTCCTTTAGTTACTAACGCTGATTCTCGTGGTTGCGGTCGAAAAGAGATGTGGTTTTGGCTGTAGATAAGTGGTGTAACGATAATGGTCTAATTCTGAATCATAGCAAGACTCAAGGTATCTTCTTTCACGGCGGAAAGTCTGAGAAAGGCTATCCTGCCTCTCTGTGCCTTGGTAGCAGTACTGTCACCTTGGAGGAGTCAGTTAATTTCTTGGGTGTTACTCTGGACAAACTTCTACGGTGGGATCATCATGCGGCTAAGTTGAGAAAGACTCTGAACTCTGCTGCTTATATGTTTATCATGATCAGAAGCAAGGTGGAAGCTACAGTTATGAGAACTCTCTACTTCGCCAGTTTCCAATCTGTACTAGCATATGGAATTATCTTTTGGGGCAGTTCGTCTAGTGCTGACGAAATTTTTCTCATTCAAAAAAGGTTATTGAGAATAATGTGCGGCTTGAGCTTTCGAGAATCCTGCCGCGGAGTTTTTAGATCCAACAGAATACAAACAGTGTTTGGTCTATTCATTTATCGTCTTTTAGTCTTCCTCAAGAAAAATAATTTTTCACCATATATCAATGAAAATAATACTAGGCAAGTTCATCGCTTCCTCTTTCCAATCCATGGTACAACTAGATTTGGAAGAGGACCTCTGTATATGGCCATGCGTTTATTTAATTTGCTTCCTAAGCATTTACAAGGTATTGAAGATTTTAGGTTGTTCAGAAATCGCATTTATAGTTTCATTTTGGACGGCGAACCTTATTCAATAAATGAATTTATTGCATTTTCTAAAAAGTAAGTTTATTTCCATTTTGACTTTCAGTGCAATGTTGTTATATCTGTAATGTGAATAATTGTTGAGATTAATAAATATTATTATTATTATTATTATTATTATTATTATTAAACTACCCTAGTAACTCTTGACATATATCATAGCAGTAGAAATTTCTTCATGGATATTGGTTAAGCTTACACGAAGAGTTTTTTATTTCCATTACGTGAGGTGGGTTATAGTTCCGCTGGATGTTCAGTGATGGCGCTGCAGTCTTTATAGATCACTGAATAGCTCTCATCGAATATAAGGAGAGAACAAGTGGAAATGACCGAATGTAAGAAGAGATCAATAAAAGATATTTTACTTTCCCATACCGAGTCCACAGAACTAATTAGATAAAATTACATTGAAACAACTGTCTATTTTTCTTGAGAATTGCCATTTTTCCTTCATTCATAGTTTCATGGAAAAGTGTAAAATTCTCGTTGTTGAAGCACATATTTCCTCTCATATACTCTCTTGTATTGTATATTGATAATTTTAAATTCAAAAATGATTTCCTTCTTCTAACTTGTTTTTAATATCGTAAAAGGCTTTGGACAGAAAGAATGCTTGAAGAGAAAAAAAAACTGAAATAGAATTTAAGCATTATTTGAATATTAATTATTTAATATATGTATACTTCAAAATGCTATGAATATTCAATACTACTTTTATATGAAAACCGAGATGAAGAAGATTTTTTTTATAAGAAAACTCTTCTTCATCTCAGTTTTAATATAATCCATAGTCTTTTGAAATATTGGATTAAATACTACTTAAAAAGTAGTATTTTGTTTCTGCAGGTGTGAATATATAATAAATATATATTATAAATATTTTTGCACTCCCTTCTTCTTCAAAACTTTATTCAATAAATTTTTGAAATCTCTTTTATTACTCATTAATTCATAACTATTGTTTATTTGATTTTAATGAAATTGATTCTTGCACTGGACAATTGTAATTAAGAAGATTGTATTGTACAAAATTTATCATTGAAAAACCTTTAATCTCCAAGCATATGGCAAAAGAACTATTAATCAATATTTTAGAAGGTTGAAATTACTTAAGATTTTTGACAAAACAAGAGCCGATTTGGGAAAGCAGAGTGAAAAATAAATCAACAGAGCTCCGTCACTAAGGGCGCACTTTTTTCACGAAGTGTATCACATCGAAATTCGATTAGAATGTACTAAATTATGGTTTGAAAAAACACGCTTCAATAGCTAAACGTAATAAAATTTGAAAATTAAAAGTGTATTGCGTACTAACAAACTATCTAAGCTTCAATACCAAATTTTAATGGCAATGAAAATAATTAATTTTATTCGAAAAATATCATAAATTAGCGAATGGTAGCGTAGCAGATCGAGCTGCGATTCGAATGGAATAGTCCCAGCGAAGTGCAGCGAAGTTGAGAAAAAGAGTTGAAAACCATAAAAGGATTATATTTTAACATGAACTCAGTCCACGTACCAAATTTCTCAATTATCTCAATCGGCAGAAGCTGTGGAAAGCACCTAATTTTCAAAAACCACGAAAAGACTTGAAATATTTACGTAAACATGGCTACAGTCAGAAAAATTTACTCAAATTTTGATTGTTTCATTTTCCTCAAAAACAACCCCAGATATGAAAAATCAGACATCAAGAAAATTTCAAAAATCCTGGTCTAGGAGATCTAAAACTGACTTTTGACACGCTACAATAATCTTTTATTTTCGGGAAAAATATGATTAATGAACTCGTCATTTTGTTTGAGAATTATCTAAATTTACTACACTTCATTCGACAATTGTAAAAGGAATCAGACCATCATTTAATCAGAGATTTAATCAAAACCGTTCGATTTTCAACAATATAAAAATATAGTGAATGACCAAAGGTTAAGTGTTTTTGTTAATTTATCTAATAGCATAATCTATATTTCTGAAAAATAATGCATTATCAGTTACATCATATATTATTTCAGATTAAGTCCAATCAATAACATGTTGCATTCTAGATGTTTTTCTATTTACTATATTTTCTTATGGCTGAAATCTGATACCTACTTTTGAACACAAGTCGACCAATTTCTCTTCCTCTAGAATGTTTTGAAATAGTTGCAAATAGATTTATATAAACTTATCCATCATAGTTGATGATGAGATCTTCACTATATCCTCAAATTTTGTTCATCGACAGTGGCCATATGACAGGACTAATTATATTCAACGGAACCCAGAAATACCTTGTCCGAATTCAGTAGGGTTTTTTTATTGTAATAATTATTTGCCACTTGAATTAAAACTTATGATCAACAAGGTCAAATAGATATTACAATTGATATATCACATTCAAAAAGAGAATTTGATAACAAATTATCAAATATGATAACAAGTTAAGAATATTCTATCAATGTGGATGAAAAAGTATATAAAGAAAAAATATTCAATATTTGATCACAATTGCCATTTGTCTAGTTCACAGATAACTTTGAAATAAATAAAATTTGAGATCATGTATATGTATCTTTGTTTTTTGGTTCTTTTTGTCCATGGAATTCAGGGACAAGTTCCATTCTTAGGAAAATGCCCCGATGTGAAGAATGTACAGCAGAATTTTGATGTGAACAGAGTGAGTAGATTTTTCTTCATCAAATATATTAAATGATTTAGAGTCAATATATAATCGGATATTGAAAGAATAAACCATATGCTACATTTTGAGAAATGCGTGAAACAAATTCCCATGAAAAAAAATACTGACCTTGTGAACGACAAGCATCATATGAATTCCTGTTCTGTTATTGATATTTCCTCGGGTAGATAAGTCTATTCCAAGGAAGAACTAACAATAAAACTCGAATTCATATGAGTCGCATCTATCACCGTTGTTTACTACGTTGGAACTTTTTCAAACGTGGGGTAAATAGTTGTCTAGTATTTATGATTATGTGTTTAAGCGATCGATATCAAAGTTATAATTCAAATATAGATCTTAAGGGTTATTTGTTGATCAAATTGGAGTTGCATATTCTATTTTTAATAGGTTGTTTTATTTTGTTCATAGATATTATCTTCGAGACGTTTTATTGAAATTATTTCATACCAGCATTTCAATGCACTTTTGAAAAAGTTTTTATGATAGACGATGCTTTAATTTTCGATACGTTCAGAAAATTAAGTTTAACTGAAGAATGATTATGAGATAAATTGAGTGTGGATTTTCATATTGAAATAAAACTGCAAAGAGAGCCCGTTTAATACTTTTCGTCTTTTACTGATGAAAATCTTACATAGCTCACATTTTTCACAGTACTTGGGAACGTGGATTGCTGTAGAAAAATATTTCACAGCATTCGAGGCCGGAAAAAAATGTGTGGAAGCAGTTTATTCTTTGAACGAAAATGGAACAATGATGCTCCATAATCAAATGACAGGAATTATGTGAGTAGAAAATGTTGTTAATATTATATTTTGTTTGAGGAATAGCCATTTTTGAAAAAAAATGTTCAGTAGCGTTGCAGAGAAAAATTAACAATGTTTCGCTTATTCTAATACGATATAAATTAAGTTATTTCAAATGTCGTCACTTTAAATAGTAGGTATTTTCAGGTGATAACTCAGAATTCAGATTCAGAATTGTTCACTATATTTCTTAAACAAAGTCCACATTTTAATATTTCGATGTGCACATTGAAATTCAGCAAAATGTCTATCTATTAAAACGTAATTATCAGAAAATGCAGTTAAAAAATTAATTCAGTTAGACATATTTCATGTTTGGATTAGAGAATGCATTGAGTTTTTGCATATTTTCTATATCATCTCCAGCACCAATATCATATAATTTAATCCAAGTATACTATATTCATTAATATCTATAATCCAATAAAAAATAGTGATACAAAAATATATATTTCTTCTCATTCAGATATGATATATAATATATATATATATATATATATATATATATATATATATGTATATATATATATATATATATATATATATATAATATATATATATATATACATATATATATATATATATATATATATATATATATATATAACTTTAAAAGATGTCGCGTTTAGTCTGTATTCCAAAATGGTATGCCACTTACTAATTGCTTCTTCTTAATAGAGAAAAAACTTTTTTTTTTAATGAAGCCGGATTTAATACAAGTTCGATTGAGACGAAGAGTGACGTTATTTGACTAGTGCGAGCGAGACAGATGGTGACGCTACTTTTTTAAGTGTGAGCGAGATAGATAGTGACGCTACCTTTATCTAAGAGCGAGACGGATTGACCTATCATTTCGTCTGACAGATGGAGACGCCACTCTGGCGAAACAGGGATGCGTTAGGTAAATTGTGCAATACTTCAGTATTTGTATTGACTTCGTACTTACAACTGTGGCTTTGTTTATTGGACTTGATTTGCATTGTGCTTTGTATTTATCTGCACTGTTTCTGACGACCCCGGACTTGTTTTAATCGTAATCCCGTGTTTTGTGTAATCTGTTATCATGCCATCTCGATACACCGCACAAGAATACGCCAACATGCATCTCATTTATGGACAATGCTTATGCAACGCCAATGCTGCAGCAAGAATGTATCGTGAGAGATGCCCAAATGCTGAGCGTTATCCCGATCATCGAGTATTTATTAATGTGCATCGGTCATTATCAGAGGGTCGATTCCCTAGTCAAATGGTTAGCGAGGGAAGACCCGTAATGCCCTACGAGGCCGAAGTCCCGCAAGCAGTTGAAGAAGACCCAAGTATCTCAGTACATGGAATTCAATAGAGCATAGGAGCCCCCAAAAGTACTGCATAGCCTATTTAAAAAAAAACGAGTTTCACCCATACTATGTAGGTACGACGAGTACAAAGTCTGCTACCTAGAGACAGTGCAATTTTGTCAAACGATGTTGCAGAAGCACCGAGAGGAGTGGCCTGCACGTTCACCCGATTTAAACCCCATAGATTTCTTTTACTGGGGTACGATGTAGGATATCGTGTACTCTGAACTAATTCAAAATTAAGACGAGCTGCGCCAATGAATTGCAGAAGCCGCTGAATACATCAACTTGAGAAGATACGCCCGTCTTATTACGCGATCATTTTTAAAGAAATGTAGAGTTTGCATTGCAGCTGAAGGTAAACAGTTTCAACATTCAATATAAACTTAGTAAATCTGATTTAATAAAAATTATAACTAAAGAAATCCAACAACTGAATTTTATTTCAAAGGCACCTAAAACTAAAAAATAACTTTTTTCCTCAGCTAAGAAGTATCAATTAGTAAGAGGCATACCATTTTGGAATCCAGACTTAACGCGCCATCTTTTAAAGTTACTTGCCAAAATAGTTTAGTACATTTTTTTTACACTACAAGCGGTTAAAGTTGGGTGATGTAATAATTTTGAATTCAATGTTGGGCAAAATTCTAACATTTTATTTAAAACTGAGGTAGTTATGTTTCAACTTTTAACTGTAATTTACAGAAGGGTTATTCATGGTAACGTCACAGAAAAAAGCTGACGAAAAGTTAATATTTGTAGTCACAGGACTTGAAAGATCATCACAAGGTGTCACTGTTTGAGATTTATTTTTGAATCCATAAAATTTGAAAAGTACATGACCAAGATTTTTTTAAATATTTTTCTAGTAACTGTCACGACCTGGCCTATTGCCAGTTTTCGGCTTGACGTTGATTTATGGGACACCCTGTATACATATATAGTGTTTGAGTGCAAATTCATAACCCTACATGTGGAAGTTATGAAAGTGAGTAAACTTTGCTTGTGGCCATTTTATCGATATTGATATTCATTTCATTTAAAGTGCGATAAAATATTAATTTTCGTTGATTTTATTCCAAATGAATTTTAAATGGTGACTATTTTGATAGATTCCATTTTAATCGTCATCAATAATGAGGATTGACACTTCTATGATATAGAAAAAACCTCATATCAAAGAAATATATAACAATGGAATAACTATCTCTGTTTCAGTTCGAAAAAACCATATACCATGGATGGATATGCCACACCAGCTGGAGACGCCAGTGAAGCAAAATTACTCATTCACTTCACTTCTCCTCGTAAGATATTTGGTTATTTTGAATCAAAATTCATAACTCATCAGAGAAAAATTGTAACCTGAGTGCAACCATCTTATATATACTTACTAAGGTGGAATATAATTTGATTTTGTATATTCCAGTTCCTTTCAACGGGCCTTACTGGATCTTAGAGACAGATTATGACTCTTACGCAGTTGTGTGGTCTTGCTCACAACTTCCGTTAATGAATATTCGTAAGTTGAAAGAACGTGAAAGTTTATGCGATATTGTAATTTATTGATAATTATGATATTACAGAGTTGGCATGGATATTGACGAGAGACAGAGACTACGCTCCAGAAGCATTGGAAAAGGCGCATGCTGTTTTTGATAGATCCAATTTGAGCAGAAAAGTACTCTACAAATTGGACCAAACCAACTGTCCAAGTTACAATTGAGAATAATGATATATAATGGCATTCATCACTCTGGACAAAATACTATTTTCGTATTAAAATAAATGTTTTTGTTTAAATTTTGTTTTGATTACAATTAGTTCTTCAAAACATTGAATATTCGTTATCAAATATATTTAGTATTTTCCTGATAGCACACTTCTTGTATATAACAGTTAACCTATCGTATAGACTAAGAAATATGATTTGATAAAATTAGTCAAACTGAATATGTGCTAATCATTCCTTCAATTCATCATTAGATATGGATTCACCCTTGTCCAGATTCGAATTCCATATATAATTTGCGTTTTATTTTTTTTGTCGAGATAAAACAATTTTATAATTTTTACATCGAATACAATTTATTTCAATATATTCCACTACGACCGAACAGAATAAACATTCATTACATGTGAGCTAGGAGAAATCTTCAATAACTTCAAATTATAAAACAATCTGCCAATAGAGCTGGTTTTATGTATTCCACGACGCGAAATTTGCATTTACAAGGCAACAGTGAATTATAGATAATCTCAAGTCACCCCGACTCAAGATCTGCATACAGCCGTTTCGATCTTCTTAGGTCTCTTCACTTCTCTAGAACTTAACCTTCCAAAAACCCGTATCTTTCATTACTTAGTGAGCTTCACTGAAAAGTAGTTACCCATAACGTGCTAAATATCTTTTTACGCCAATCAGCTATTGAAGATTATAGACCTCAAGTTCTTCCAGTATTAGAGTACTACTCGAACTTATGCCGTACTTGCTCCCACTAGACTCAATTTTTTTGAAAACACGTGTGCAGAGTAGCTACCTCAATAAGGTTGTATTTACCATACCTTCAAATTGTTCTCAAAAACCAATGCATAACTCCATAATTTAATTTGGTCGTAATGTGGAGGTCAGCATAAATTCAAACTGAATGAAGAAATATGACATCTCTATATCAAAATTGCGCTGATTAAGTAAAATAGATGAAACTTCCAAACTTCCAAAAAAACACTGTTCTAAAAGCACTCTGCAGAATCTCTGAAGGTAGGAACGCAAAGCAAGATAGAGCCCGAAAAAATGAAACTAACATCAAAAATGAGTTGAATATAAAAGAAGTATTAGACACAAAAGGACAAGTTCAAAATATCGGCTTTATCCACTTACAAATTTACTACCTACTAAAACAATTAAAAAGATCTTAAAGGTTTCTTATCTTCTAAATCCGTTTCTTAGTAGGACCAAACAGCCTTTGAAAACCCTAGAGAGCTGAATTTCAGAAATGTTATTCATTTTTACTTTCCACATAATCAGCTACAGGTTTTAATGATTTCTGCTCTTGCACCTTACCACCACCCCTCTTCCTATGTTTTGTAGTTGCAAACAATTTGACTAAAT
The DNA here is from genome assembly GCA_030704885.1 of Cynegetis impunctata. Lineage (NCBI taxonomy): Eukaryota > Metazoa > Arthropoda > Insecta > Coleoptera > Coccinellidae > Cynegetis > Cynegetis impunctata. Next base: position 252,482 of record JARQZK010005126.1, on the reverse strand, counting down.
TTACTCAAATATAAATTCTTTTTTCTGCGTAAAAAATCACTCCAGGATTTCTGACTGTTACGTTCGACGGAGGCCGCTGGTGATGCCAAAATGTACAAGAAAGAAGAAAACATATATGTTTATATATATAATGAAATATATATCAAAAGAACGTCTAGAAATTTACTGGTAAAATTAAAATAATGCAAATATGCTAGAACACAAACATCAGCTATAATTATGCATATAATTAATACAAAACAGAATATATATTCTCATATATATGTCTATATATATAAGTATATATAAGTATATATATATATATATATATATATATATATATATATATATATATATATATATATATATATAAAACGAAGAAAGGGAATTGTCGGGTATTGCAGTCAGAAACAAAAGAACTCTGGTAAACTCTTTTTTTCAGTTCAAGCTTTCGAGATATTTTATTTTCTCTTCATCGGGAACACTGGTATAAACATAGAAAACGAAAATTACAATCAGTTACATGCTATAAAACATCAAGTACTTACGAAAAGTGAGGTTGCAAAAGACGCCGGCAACATTCACATCAACACAACTTTTTACAAAATACATATCAACAAAAGGTGGCTAAGGACAGGACTCAACATTATGGACGATAATTTATTTACATCATGTATAAAAATAGAAACCCGTTGAATCTCTTTAGTTCAAATGAGAACATGTCTGCTAAATAAAAACAAATGATGAACTCGAAGATTGAAATTTGACAATACCGAAGAATGACAGTGTTGACATTTGACGTGGAAACCCAACAAGGAGAAATTTTACTATTGTGTTGTTGCCAACTGACTTGAACACAAAACAAAAGGAACTCTCTGGAAGAGCGGGATTTGATACTGATGAATATTATTCTGAAAATTGATTGTGTTTATTGAGGTGTAGCAAATATGTATAGAAGACATTCAGTCCCTCTATGTCCTTCCTTGAATTAAGGGATGTCGAGTCTTTGAAGATATTGGTCATCTCCAAAAATACTCTTTTATGTAAGTTATTTGAAGTATCCAATATTCTCACTTCATCATATAGAAAATGATGATCTGCTTATATGGTGTGTTTAGCCAGGGTACAACATTCTTTGTTGTTTCTGATGTCACTTTTGTGCGAAGTGATTCGGTCTTTAAGCAACCTGCTTATTTGTCCAATATATCTCTTACAACAATTACCACAAGGTATGGAGTATACTACATTTGACCTATGTAACAATTTCTCTTTGTCCTTCAGTTTAGAAAAGAAGTTTTTAATTGTTAAACAATTTTTAAAGGAAAGTTTTATGTTAGGAAACTGTTTGAAAATGTTCTTGAGTTGGATAGATGAACTACCTAAATGTGGTAGGGAAAAAAATTTGAAGGGGATGTTGTTGACTGGTCTATTGTTAACTGGAGTAGAGTTGATGGAGGATATGCTAAAAATTAGATTATGAATAAGTTTTTTTCGATAGCCACTATTGATAAATAATTGTGATAATTTTCTTAAATTCAGTATTCGAAAAGTGGAATGTGAGGTTTTAATAACTCTGTCTTTCATTGCCAAAACTAGATTAATTTTTTGCTTTTTCTGAATAAAAGATTCGTAGTGCAAGTATCTCCCTGAGGAACCAGGTTTGGTGTACCATGATGTAATAATAATGGTATTGTCCTCTCTTCTAATAACTTTGGTGTCTAAGAAGTTAACACTGTGCTGATTGTCTTCTTTTTCAATTGAGAATTGTAGGTTTTGGTCATGACTGTTGAAGACTTGGAGGATTTCCCCCATTCCACCCCGCGGAACACATAGAATTATGTCATCGACATATTTTTTGAGAAATGGAACTTGAAAAGAAAGTAGGTTTAACCCACAATACACCAAATCGTCCATCACATACTGTGCCAGAATTGGTGACACAGGACTGCCCATTGGCATTCCTAAGATTTGTTTATAACAATTATCAGAAAAAGAGAACACTGGTGTCAAAGAGAAATTCTAAAAGTTTAATGAAATTGCCCATATTGAGGTTACAGTGTGTTGAAATAGTGGTCCAATGTTTTTGTATACTCTTTTTTTGCTAGATCAAAAAAAACATTATTGAACAAGGCCTTCACATCGAGACTGATTAAAACATAGTTATCTGGTATTTGAAATTCATTGATAAATTCGCAAAATTGAAAAGAGTCTTTGACAAAAAATTTGTTATCTTGGTTATATGATTTATTGAGAATATCAGTCACTAATTGTGCAACGCCTCTGTTAGGACTGTTGACACCTGAGATAATTGGTCGTAGTTGTAAAATAGGTTTGTGAATTTTTGGAAGGCCATAGAATTTGTTGATGACTCCATCATATACTTTGTAATGTTTACTATCTTCTTTCGATAACATATTTGTCTTTTCCAAGTTTGAAATCAAAATGTTCGCCTTTTGTTGAATTGTTGAAGAAGGATCTCTTCTGAGCATTTAATAATAATTAGTGTCATTTAAAATGTCAAGAGAAAAAAGATCGTATTGATGAGAATTGATTATTGTAGTAACATTCATTTTATCCGAAGGAATTACTCTAAGTTGTGGATTATTCTTGAGAAACTTTTTTGTTTTATTGAACAAATTACGTGTGAAGCTGACATTGTCATTATCGTGATGTTTATGATTGGAAATCCCATTGGTAGTTTGTGTGAGTATGAGATTTCTTTTAGTTTCATCAAGGTGATTTACAACATGATCAACATCCGCAAGCAAGTGAGGAATGTTAATGTCTGAATTTGAAGGTTTAATACTAAATTTGGGTCCCAGAGCGAGAAAGTTGCTTATGTCTTTTGGAATTTCTACATCTGATAAATTTTTGATCCAATTTGATTGAGAATGCAAATTTGAGTTCTTCAATAAAACAAAAAAGTTTCTCAAGAATAATCCACAACTTAGAGTAATTCCTTCGGATAAAATGAATGTTACTACAATAATCACTTCTCAATAATACGATCTTCTTTCTCTTGGCATTTTAAATGACACTACTTATTATCAAATACTCAGAAGAGATCCTTCTTCAACAATTCAACAAAAGGCGAACATTTTGATTTCAAGCTTGGAAAAGACAAATATGTTATCGAAAGAAGATAGTAAACATTACAAAGTATATGATGGAGTCATCAACAAATTCTATGGCCTTACAAAAATTCACAAACCTATTTTAAAACTACGACCAATTATCTCAGGTGTCAACAGTCCTAACAGAGGCGTTGCACAATTAGTGACTGATATTCTCACTAAATCATATAACCAAGATAACAAATTTTTTGTCAAAGACTCTTTTCAATTTTGCGAATTTATCAATGAATTTCAATTACCAGATAACTATGTTTTAATCAGTCTCGATGTGAAGGCCTTGTTCAATAATATTTCTCTTGATCAAGCAAAAAAGAGTATACAAAAACATTGGACCACTATTTCAACACACTGTAACCTCAATATGAGCAATTTCATTAAACTTTTAGAATTTCTCTTTGACACCACAGTGTTCTCTTTTTCTGATAATTGTTATAAACAAATCTTAGGAATGCCAATGGGCAGTCCTGTGTCACCAATTCTGGCACAGTATGTGATGGACGATTTGGTGTATTGTGGGTTAAACCTACTTTCTTTTCAAGTTCCATTTCTCAAAAAATATGTCGATGACATAATTCTATGTGTTCCGCGGGGTGGAATGGGGGAAATCCTCCAAGTTTTCAACAGGCATGACCAAAACCTACAATTCACAATTGAAAAAGAAGACAATCAGCACAGTGTTCCCTTCTTAGACACCAAAGTTATTAGAAGAGAGGACAATACCATTATTATTACATCATGGTACACCAAACCTGGTTCCTCAGGGAGATACTTGCACTACGAATCTTTTCATCAGAAAAAGCAAAAAATTAATCTAGTTTTGGCAATGAAAGACAGAGTTATTAAAACCTCCCATTCCACCTTTCGAATACTGAATTTAAGAAAATTATCACAATTATTTATCAATAGTGGCTATCGAAAAAAACTTATTCATAATCTAATTTTTAGCAGATCCTCCATCAACTCTACTCCAGTTAACAATAGATCAGTCAACAATATCCCCTTCAAATTTTTTTCCCTACCACATTTAGGTAGTTCATCTATCCAACTCAAGAACATTTTCAAACCGTTTCCTAACATAAAACTTTCCTTTAAAAATTGTTTAACAATTAAAAACCTCTTTTCTAAACTGAAGGACAAAGAAAAATTGTTACATAGGTGAAATGTAGTATACTCCATACCTTGTGGTAATTGTAGTAAGAGATATATTGGACAAACAGGCAGGTTGCTTAAAGACCGAATCACTTCGCACAAAAGTGACATCAGAAACAACAAAGAATGTTGTATTGTATCCTGGCTAAACACACCATAGAAGCAGATCATCATTTTCTATATGATAAAGTGAGAATATTGGATACTTCAAATAAATTACATAAAAGAGTATTTTTGGAGATGACCAATATCTTCAAAGACTCGACATCCCTTAATTCAAGGAAGGACATAGAGGGACTGAATGTCATCAATACATATTTGCTTCACCTCAATAAACACAATCAATTTTCAGAATAATATTCATCAGTATCAAATCTCCCTTTTCCAGAGAGTTCCTTTTGTTTTGTGTTCAAGTCAGTTGGCAACAACACAATAGTAAAATTTCTCCTTGTTGGGTTTCCACGTCAAATGTCAACACTGTCATTCTTCGGTATTGTCAAATTTCAATCTTCGAGTTCATCATTTGTTTTTATTTAGCAGACATGTTCTCATTTGAACTAAAGAGATTCAACGGGTTTCTATTTTTATACATGATGTAAATAAATTGTCGTCCATAATGTTGAGTCCTGTCCTTAGCCACCTTTTGTTGATATGTATTTTGTAAAAAGTTGTGTTGATGTGAATGTTGCCGGCTTCTTTTGCAACCTCACTTTTCGTAAGTACTTGATGTTTTATAGCATGTAACTGATTGTAATTTTCGTTTTCTTTGTCTATAGAAGTGTTCCTGATGAAGAGAAAATAAAATATCTCGAAGGCTTGAACTGAAAAAAAGAGTTTACCAAAGTTCTTTTGTTTCTGACTGCAATACCCGATAATTCCCTTTCTTCGTTTCTTAACTTGCCAGTCGAGCTAACCTTCTCTAAAATATATATATATATATATATATATATATATATATATATATATATATATATATATATATATATATATATATACTATTTAGTCAATTATTGATAATCTGGCAACTTGTGTTAGTTTCCAATTTGAAACTTGTGAAGTCAATAATATTTTAAAAATATTAATTTTTCATATTTCTTAGAAGTAGAAACATACCATGTCGGTTATTCAGATGAATACCAATCGAAAAAATATCAATAAGATATAAATAAAATTTCCTTTTTGATAGACTATCATCGGTTATTTTAAATCAGATATCGATCATACGATTTGGGCGTCGTCAGGATATTATGTTCAATCACGTTTCATTAATAAAGTAAGGAGACTGTTTGCATGAATATTGTGAAAGATAATAAATCATAAGTGTCAGATTCTACGATTCTATTGATTTGTACTTCAACTCTTATGAATTAATAGTACTTAATGGTCAGCGCCAACTATACAAACTAGCAAAAGTGATTCACAAACTTACTAAAAAAGCAATAACGTATGATTAATGCCCGATTTCACTTTTCACCAACGAGATGTAAGGAAGTTCCTAACTAAGTAATTCCTACGATAGAAAATACCTAAATCCGATACTTATCTAAATCGCATGTCACTAACCTAAGAAATCCTTAGTTAAGAAATACCTTGTTAAAAACTTGATTTGGAAAATTTTGTACATATAATTGGTACCACTGTTTAATACTAGACTGTAAATTCGACAAAGGATAGTAAGAAGAAGAAGAGAAAAAATGATAGAAATATAATAATTTTATTATATTTCTATGGAAATAACCCCAAATTTGGTGTGCAATTGACAACTAAACAATTTGAAGTTAAGCATTTCCTAAATACTCTAGGTAGACCTAACAAGCTATCCTAACGTTAGGTATTTCCTATTATCCTTAGGCATTACTTGAAGCGTGGTGAAACGCAAATTGCACATAGGAATTCCTAAATCCGATTTAAGTATTGCCTATCTTTAGTAATTAGTTGGTGAAATCAGGCATAAGTCAACCAATAAATTGGATCTTCTAGGAATCGGCGTTAATTCCATCAGTTGAATACTGCACTCATGCTTGGAGCTTTGCACTCCTTACACCTTTTTCGATTCACATTGATCAAACTTCTCGTAGGGTAATATTAACGTCTCGACGTCACATGAGTCTCACTCTTCTCGAAAAGGGCACAATTTATTGTGCTTTGTCTCCTTGAGTTATAAGCGCTGTCTCTCGTGGTTGTGGTCGGAACTGGAACTAGTCTAGTACCTCTTGATATAAATCACAGAAGTATAGGTAATTTTATATATATTGTATTTCGGAGGTTAACTGTCATAGACTGAAGGTCGATACCGTTAAAATTTCGAAATTTAAATTTAAAAAATCTATATATTAGAATAAAAACGTCATTTCCTTAACTACTAACCATTGTGAGTTTTGTGAAGTAATTGTTTTTGGATGGTAAGTCCATTCCTTTTGTTAATCCACTCTTCTAATTCTCGCTAACACGAGGTATTTTTTTCTCTCTCTTTCTTACATGAAAATATATGGGAAAAGAATAATTTCTGAATAGTTGGGCATTTTAATGGATAGTAACTCGGGGGGGACCCCTTTGTCCCCCTTGCTCATATCTCAATTGACTCCTAAATCGCAAAGAACATGTGAAGTAATTTTTAATTCGGAAGATGTAGAAAATTGTTACTTTTCTATCTCTGATTTATCCCTATTAAATAAAGAAGTTGAATCACTCTTGAAAAATCAGTCTTCAGATGAAGAATTATGTACAGAAGCTGCTAATTTATCTCAGACGATAGAATCAATAAGAAAAAAAAATATGGCAAATAAATCCAATGTAACTAATAAAGATAAAATCAGACATAAATTCACAAATAACGATACAGGTCCATTCCTTGTTATAGTAGAATCAATCTCAGATAAAAATTTAGGTAACCTACATCCTATGGATCTAGGAAAAAAACTCTTTAATAATAAAATTAAACATATAAAATGTATAACAAAAAAAGGAAAAAAAAGAATAGGAATTGAATTTAATTCTGACTTGGCAGCTAATTCCTTTGTAGAGTCCGGATTTTTGGATCAAAGTAATTACAACATATACATTCCTACTAATTTAATATCGTGCAGGGGAGTAATAAAAGATATAGGATCAGCTATCACTACAGAAGATATAGTAAAAGCAGACTCTAAAATAACAATTTTAGATGCCAAACAGTTCAGAAGGCGAGTAAAACAAGGGGAAAAAGTGGAATATGTGCCATCCAGATCATGGTTGATTACTTTCCAGGGTGAAATTTTACCAGAATCAATAGCGATTCGGGGTTGCAGAAGACAGATATCTTTGTATGTTCCCCCGGTAATACAATGCTATAATTGTCTCAGGTATGATCACATTAACGGTAATTGTAATGGTAGTAAAAGATGTAGAAATTGCGGTCTTAATCACGACGAAACCCTTTGTTCCAATAAAAACAGTTTGAAATGCATCTACTGTAACGAAAGTCATGCTTCAACAGACAGAAGTTGCCCAGAATATATCAGACAAAAACAAATAAATAATTTAGTTGCTTTAGAAAATATCTCGTATTTTGAAGCGGTAAAACAAATTAGAAAAGAATATAGCGGCCCAAACCAACAACCCCAATTATTTCCAGCTCTTCCTAGTAATACAAGGAACCCAGAAAATCCAATCCTCATTAATGTACAAGATAGAAGGAATCTGATAAACAGTAATCCTTCTACGTCATCTTATGTGAGCATAACAAAAAGACGAAAACTTCCTCAAACTATTGATCCAGGGTATGACAAGACCTTGCATCAATCTCAACTCATTCAAACAGACCCTCACTCTCATTACAAGCCCTCCAAATTATTGATGAATAATACAGAAAATACATCAGTTGAAAATATTGAGGTAAAACATATGATAGAAATTCTTTCTAGAAAGATTATTAATAAGAACGAAATTGAATTATATAAAAGTCTTATGGGAATGATATATGATAAAATTAATAATATCGAAGATGGTTCAAACAGTGGGGCTATGGACACATACGGTCCAGAACCCTACTCATCCTAATAACTCTAAACAAAGTTTCGGGGGAGTTTCGGACAATAATCTTTATTGTCGGAAAAATTTTCGAAACCAACCTATAAATTCAATATTAAAGGTTATAATTTATTTTAAATCACCAACAATCAATTATACATATGTGCGGAGAAAGGCAATAACCTCACATTTTCTTTGCATGTCCAAATAAAAATTAAATTGTATTAGGCTATATTCCGATTTATCTAAGTTAGATCCAATAAATATCCCAATTAATATTTACGAAATTATATAAAAAAAATGACCCAAAACTAATAAAAACTCTTATTCATTACCTGACATCTCCAAATATTAACCTTTAGGTGCAGATATCTCAGATAGCGAGAATTTCAGAAGAACTAACAGTCTCCTAAATGTATATCCTAATCAACCCCTATGTTTGTGTTGTCTGATGTTAATTGATCCAATCTCCTGATTTAACCAAAATTGTTTTTAAAAAAAAAGAAGATGAAGAAAATAATAATTGGGTATTGGCTCGTCCAAGATCTGTTGATATCAGGCCCAATTTAGAACAGATAGGTATTATGTCTAGATGGTCACCGCAACCGAGGACATAGATAAAAGAGAAGAAGAAGAAGAAATTATATATATTGGTTAAACTTACACGAATAGTTCTTTATTTGCATTGCTTGAGGTGAGTAATGATTCCGATGGATATACAGTGATGGCGCTGTAGTCTTTATACATCACAGTATAACTGTTATTGTATAAAACAAGAAACCTGGAAGAGATCAGCTAATGTAAGGGGAGAACAATAGAAAGTATAATATGTATACAATCCTGTTCCGAGTCTGCATAACTGTCTGTTATTCTTGAGAATTGCCATGTTTCTAATATTTATCGCTTTATGAGCAAGGGTGAAATTCTCGATGTTGAAACGCATTTTTCTTCTTTCTTGTGATGTTTATTAGGTATAGGTAATTAAAATGAGTTTTCTTCATCAAATTTGGTTTTAATAAAGAACTTTTGTCAAAAAGTATATTGTTAATATGTTTGAAGCAGAAATTACTGTAATAATTAGAGAAGGGCATCGCTTACTGGTAGCGAAGCAGGTCGAGATGCGATTCGAACAGAAAAGTCTCTGCGAAGTGCAGCGTGGTTGAGAAGAACAGTTGAAACCTATAAAGGATTATATTTCAATATGAACTCAGTCCACGTATCAAATTTCAACCCTCTATCCCAATATGCAGATGCTGTGGATCAAATGTTCAAAAACCATACGAAAAAACGGAAAATATCTATGTGAATATGACGGCGGTTGGATAGATTTACCGGCAAAATATATATTTATATATTATATATATATATATATATATATATATATATATATATATATATATATATATATATATATATATATATATATATATATATATATATATATATATATATATATATATATATATATATATATATATATATATACCTGCTGTTGACTCTCGATACCCTGCAATATAGTCTATTATTTTCGTGCAAAATACAACTAATAAATCCGTCTTTATTTTCAAAATGATCTAAATTCACGAAACTTCATTCGGCACTAAGAATCACACGATAATTGTATCAGATATCGAATCAAAACCTTTCGATTTTCAATAATATAAAAAAATAGTGAATGACCAAAGGTTAAGTGAGTTCATTTTTCAATATCTCTAGTAAAATAATCTATATTTCAAGAAAAAATGCCTTATCATCAGATATATACCAAATACACAAATATACTAAATTCTCTTCCTCTGGGATGTTTTAAATATTCATAATTGGTTGATACTTTTGCGTTATATGAAAAAAGAAATGTTTTTCATATTGATAGAAATTCTCTCAAGATAAATTATTATTAGGCTCTTGCACTATATATTATTGAACTAAGTTTGATGGTGAGCACAGTTTAATTTGGCATTTTTGGATGCATCAAAATATATATGAAAACGCCATCATGATGGTTTGGGTGAATTTTCTTTTTTGAAACCTTCAGGTTATACTATTCTTCAACCTCCTTAGCCGCACGTCAAATTGAAGGTGAACTGAAATATGAAAATATATACTCGTAACAAAATAAGACTCTTATCCCTCTCCCAGTTTGCCTACCTACATCAAGTAACCAAGAGGTACATATTTATTTCAAAAATATTGCTTGCAGTGTTCGAGCTATAAAAAAAATAAACTTGTATTTTTAATAAGTGTTTTCATTATTCTTTGTAATAAATTAACAACTCAAATTTAAACAACTGTTCATCACATCTAAAACTATACCAAAATATTTAAAGATTACTTCACTCTATAAATATTTGTTCAACCAGCAGAGCCACGTTGTTATTTGCAGAGTTTGGCCCACATCATCATCTTCCATTTTATTCATACAAAAATGTATATTCGTTATTTTTAATACAAGGTTAGAAAACTAGAAATACAAATTCTGAATCTTTTTTCTACTTCAAGTACTTTAGGCCTGATCACTGTAGCATCTAAAATAGTACAAAAACGCAGATTTTCAATAAGTCGGTTATAATTTCAATGTTTTATAACGGTGCTAATAGATTAATATTAACTTCTTTATCATAGTTGATAGTAAAATCCTCACTATATCCTCACTTTTGATCGACAGTGTTCATCCTTGGAAACAATCGCCGATACCAAACTTCAGCTCATTTGCTTTGATGGGAGTCGCTGGAGATGCAAATATACTGGTAAAATTTATATACAGTCATCAATGACTACAGAAAATTGCCGTTATATTTGTAAGTATGATATTGTTTGATCACCTCAATTACATTTATAAAACAAACAATTTTCATAATTAATTCCTTGATATCTGTTTTTAAACATTGATAATTCTCTTCTTGTTTTGTAAACTGTTTCTGTGTAAACAGTGAATCATATTAAGAAATTTTGCTTTGTATATCTCATGTTAACATCAAATATGTAGCATCTATCTCATTTCCAGCAACCCTGAAGATGACAAAATAAATTGTCGAAACGTCGGTCGAGAATATTGTGGTTATTTCATCGATGACTCCGTCCCAAATAAATAGCTGCTTATTCAAATTATCCAAAAAAAAATATATATATATATATATATATATAGATATATATATATATATATATATATATATATATATATATATATATATATATATATATATATATATATATATATATATATATATATATCATGTCCTGGAGATCTAAACACGATGAAGATAATTTCTTCATTGCACCTGACTGTTGCCTTTCGATTAAAAAGCCCGTCATTTTGTTTGAAAATGATTTAACTTCTCGAAACTTTATTTGACATTTGCAATAAGAATCACACGATCGATCATTTTATCAGAGATTAAATCAAAACCTTTCGATTTTCATTAATATAAAAATATATTGAATGACCAAAGGTTAAGTGAGTTCATTTGTCAATTAATAAATTAATCTATATTTCTAGAAAATAATGCACTATCAGTTATATCGTATATTAGGACAGATGAAATCAAATCAAAAGCATGTAGAAACCAAGATGTTTTTCTATTTTCTATGTTTTCGTATGTATGAAATTTGATACCTAGTTTGGAACACAAATAAACCAAATTCTCTCTCTTGGATATTTTGAGTATTTATAATTAGATGAAACTTTTGCGTGATATGAAGACAAAGGATGTTTCTCATATTCATAGAAATTCTCTTAAGTGGAATCAATATTAGGCTCTTGCATCGTATATTATTGAACTAAGTTTGATATTGAGCTTAATTTGACATTTTCGCATGCACCAAAATATAAATGGCGTTAAAGCCGTCTTAAATTCGGCATAAATTAAATGGCAACTTTGGGCATTTAAACGGAAATATGAAATTTTTGAGTTGGTGTGTTAAAAATTTTATTATATATAAATTTTTCCTTTCGAAACTTCAATTTTTTTTGAAATGTTTCATAACCAGTTGTTTGATATTTATAGCGACGACTTGGACGATCTGAATTTACTGGAATATGGTAAGCTTCCTCTGAAGCGACAAACATGAAAACGCCATTATAATGATAAAAGTGAATTTTCTTTTTTTGAAACCTTCAGGATATACTAGTCTACAACCCTCTTAATCTCAGGGCAAATTGAAGGAGAACTGGAGTATGAAAATATGAACTTATAAGTCTCCCTCTCCCAGTTTGCCTTCCTATACTAGTAACCAATAGGTACATATTTATGTAAATGGTTGCTTGCAGTGTTCAAGCTATGCGAAAGTGAAATGAACTGTTGTATTTTGAATATTCGTTTTATTATTCTTTCATATACAATAACGAGTCAAAATTTAAAAACTGTTCATAATATGTCAAACTTTACCAAAAACCTTAAATAATACTTTTTTTTGAATGGGACACAGGCGAATACTCGCCTGTGTCCCATCATCTACCCTCATGGGTTCGTAATCTAGTACATTACTCAGCAGATCATTCTTACACGTAGATATATAATTATTAATTCCAATTATTGGACAATCACAACATCCATATCTTATCCGGGATTCGAACCCGGTACCGTCTGTGCCCTAGACAACTATCTGGACCACAGACGGTTGATAAAAAATAATGCTTTACTCTATAAATATTTGTTCAACCAACAAAGCCACGTAGTCATTTGAAGAGTTTGGCTTCCTTTTTCTTTTATAATCATCTTCCAATTTATTCGTACAAAAATTCACATTCCTTACTTTTAAAATGATGTTAGGAAACTAGAAAAACGAATTCTGATTCTTGTTTCTACTTTATGTACTTCAGGCCTGATCACTGTAGCAGCCGGTTAAATTGCTTGGTAAAAATAGGAGTTTAAAAATTGAAGTAAGTTTTCCTAAATGAAGATTTATAACAGTGCGAATAGATTCATATCAACTTCTTTATCATAGTTGGTAGTAAGATCTTCACTATATCCTCACATTTTCCTCAGGAACTGTTGATCGATAGTGGCCATATGACATGACTAATTATATTCAACGAAACCCTATGCAGAAATACCTCCAGTAGAAATTTTTTATTGTAAAAGTTATAGTATATATTAAACTGAAATTTCAACAAGGTCTAATAGATACGTATTACAATTGAATGATCATTTTTCAATAACAACAATTTGATAACAAATTATCAAATCTGATAACAATGTACATGAAAAAGTATATAAAGAAATAATATTCACTTTTTTTATCACAGTTGTCATTTGTCCAGTTCACAGATAACTTTGAAATAAATAAAATTTGAGATCATGTATATGTATCTTTGTTTTTTGGTAATTTTTGTTAATGGAATTCATGGACAAGTTCCATTCTTTGGAAAATGCCCCGATGTGAAGGATGTACAGCAGAATTTTGATGTAGACAGAGTGAGTAGTTTTTTTTTCTTCATTAAATATATTGAATGAACTAGAGTCACTATATAATCGGATATTAAAAGAATAAACCATATGCTACATTTTGAGAAATGCGTGAAACAAATTAATCAGTATTGAGCATGTTCTTAAAATTAATCTATACTCGAGCCAACTTTCAGATTCCCATGAAAAAAAATACTGACCTTGTGAACGACAAGCATCATATGAATTCCTGTTCTGTTATTGATATTTCCTCGGGTAGATAGGTTTATTCCAAGGAAGAACTAACAATAAAACTCGAATTCATATGAGTCGCATCTATCAGCGTTGTTTACTACGTTGGAACTTTTTCAAAAGTGGGGTAAATAGTTGTTTAGTATTTATGATTATGTGTTTAAGCGATCGATATCAAAGTTATAATTCAAATATCGATCTTAAGTGTTACTTGTTGATCAAATTGGAGATGCATGTTCTTTTTTTAATGGGTTGTTTTATTTTGTTCATAGATATTATCTTCGAGACGTTTTATTGAAATTATTTCATACCAGCATTTCAATGCACTTTTGATAAAGTTTTTATGATAGACGACGCTTTAATTATCGATATGTTCAGCAAATTAAGTTTAACTCAAGAATAATTATGAGATAACGTGAGTGTGGATTTTTATATTGAAATTAAACTGGAAAACAGAGCCCGTTTCATACATTGCGTCATCTACTGATGAAAATCTTACATAACTCTAATTTTTCACAGTACTTGGGAACGTGGATTGCTGTAGAAAAATATTTCACAGCATTCGAGGCCGGAAAAAAATGTGTGGAAGCAGTTTATTCTTTGAATGAAAATGGAACATTGATGCTCCATAATCAAATGACAGGAATGATGTGAGTAGAAAATGTTGTTAATATTATATTTTGTTTGAGGAATAGCCATTTTTGAAAAAAAAACGTTCAGTAGCGTTTCAGAGAAAAATTAACAATGTTTCGCTTATTCTAATATCTACGATAGAAGTTAAGTTATTTCAAATGTCGGTACTATAAATAGTGGGTACTTTCAGGTGATAACTCAGAGTTCAGATTCGGAATTGTTCACAATATTTCTTAAACAAAGTTCATATTTTAATATTTCGATGTGCACGTTGAAATTCAGCGGAATGTATATCTATTAAAACGTAATTATCAGAAAATGCAGTTGGAAAATAAATTCACTGAGACATATTTTATGTTTGGATTAGAGAATGCATTGAGTTTTCGTATATTTTCTATAATATCTCCAGCTCCAATATCATATAATTTATTCCAAGTATAGGTACTATATTCATCAATATCTATAATACAATAAAAAATAGTGATAAAAAAATATATATTGAATTCAATCAAATCTGCACACCGTGTGCAGTTTGATGCAACTTGAAAGATAGGATCTTAATTTATAGTTGTGGATTATCTCTGTTAGTTTGATAAGATACTTACAGATGGCGGTATAAGTAGTTAGTTGACTGGATTCAGTAAGTATCCAATAGATGGCGCTATGTTGAAATTACTAACGCTTTACGTGTTTCTGAGGCCAAAGTATAAGTTATATTTATATTAATATAGTAAATGTTATGTGAAATTATTCTCATTTTTTTCAATTTTTGGTGCTTCATTGTTTAGAACTCTCTTATAATATATGCAAGTTTTGTGTTGACATATTCATTATTCAAACAACGTTTGCCGGGTCCGCTAGTATATAAATCTATATACCTATATATATATATATATATATATATTTATATATATATATATATATATATTTATATATCTATATATATATATATATATATATATATATATATATATATATATATATATATATTATATATATATATATATATATATATATATATATATATATATATATATACCTACATATATTCAGTGTTTGGATGAAAATTCATTACTATAGGTACTTGTGGAAGTTACAAAAGTAGGATAAACTTAGCTCGTAGACATTCTATCGATATTGATATTCATTTCAAGTGCTCTAAGATATTGATTTTCGTTGATAATATTCCAAATTAATTTCAAATGAATTTTTATTATATTGAAAAAACCTCATATCTAAGAAACATATAACAATGAAATAACTATCTCTGTTTCAGTTCGAAAAAACCATATACCATGGATGGATTTGCCACACCAGCTGGAGACGCCAGTGAAGCAAAATTACTCATTCACTTCACTTCTCCTCGTAAGATATTTAGTTATTTTAAATCAATATTCATAATTCATCAGAGTGAACGTGAAAGTTAAGAGTCACCACCTCAAACATAAGATAAAATTAAATTTGATTTTTTATATTTCAGTTCCTTTCAACGGGCCTTACTGGATCTTAGAGACAGATTATGACTCTTACGCAGTTGTGTGGTCATGCACACAGCTACTTCCTCATTTAAATATTCGTAAGTTGTAAGAACGGGAAAGACTGCGATATTGTAATTGATAAATTTGAAATTATAGAGTTGGCATGGATATTGACGAGAGGTAGAGACTACGCTCCAGAAGCATTGGAAAAGGCACATGCTGTTTTTGATAGATCCAATTTGACCAGAGATGTACTGTACAAATTGGACCAAACTAACTGTCCAAGTTACAACTGAAAATATCAAAATATATTCGCGAATGTAAATTTCGTTTTAAAATAAATGTTTTCATTTGAATTTAGTATTAATAACAATTAGGACTTTGATATAATTCTTTAACTATATGATGGCCACCATATCATATCGCGAATAAAAAATATGAGATGATAAAATTAATCGAATAAAATGGTCGTTTAACCAATCCTTCAATTCATCAATAGATGAAAATTAAAATTTGAATAATTATGTAAATATGATTTCACGGATCATCTACAAATAAGAATCTACCGATATTATACATAAATATATATAATTATATAGCTATATATAGGTATATATATATATATATATATATATATATATACACATATTATATATATATACATATATATATATATATATATATATATATATATATATATATATATATATATATATATATATTATAAAATACACATATATATATATATATATATATATATATATATATATATATATATATATATATCAGAGAAAGATTCCGGGTTTCAATTTGAACCCCGGAATCTTTTTCTGATTCATTCCACCATCCGAGAAAACATACGATATAATATATATATATATCTATATATATATATATATATATATATATATATACCTATATATATATATATATATATTTCTTGGAATATTTTGGCATCTCTAGCGTTTCCAATGACACCAAATGAACTGAAGAAAGGAGAAGTTTCATGCTATTAGAAATATTATATTTAACTCAATACTATTGAAATATACACCAAAACTAATGAATCACTGAACAAATTTTTGAAATCCATCAATAAATGACTTAGAAATAGATTGTTGAAGTTTCCTATTTTAGTAGGGAACGTGTATGGTCTCTGGTTTGCCTGTGACGTCATTCGACCTATCTAAGATCGCCGCACCACGAATCATTCAAGTATTAGTTTCATAGTCCCGCCAGGGCTCTTGCTTCGTTCGTGTTTATTTACGTTAAACAGATGTTTGTTTAGTTTTTATTTTATGTATAATGGAAGAAGGCATAACAGAAGAACATACTATTGAAAATTAAATGTCCGCTGAAAACTGAAACCATGAAAAAAACATCAACAATGTAAAATTTACAGCGGAATGTGAAGCTCCAGTAAAACTACGAATGCACTTTGCGATTAAGTGAAAGGCCTTTTATTACATTGCTCATGCAGATTTTTGGACATCTCAAGAAATTGATGTTTATGAAATCAAATATTTCATTGTATTACAATGTTTATACTCTGGCCACGTCAAAATCTATTTCATTGCATTTGAAGATTTTCCAATTCTTATTTCAATACAGTCCAAAACTATACTATAGTTGAATATTTTTTCCTAAAAGATATCGGTAACTTTTTGCAAATTTCTTCGATAGGTGGAAATTATATTAACTGTTTCATTTGGTCAGCTATTAAGGGAAGAGTTTTATTGAATATTTTACTAACTGAGCTTTTACATATATCAAAATCTATAGCCAGATGCACATATAGGAATCGTCTAAACAAATTTTTTTCAATGATATTAAAATATATCTTACTGGACTAGCAACCCTTTCAGGGAATAGCTTCGTGAGAAAGAAAAACAAATTTCTTTTGGCAACCCCATACAAAAAATAACATTTATAGTTATTTTGGACATTCATAAACGATTTGGTTGCACTTATTTTCTGTACCTTTCGCACTGTTCCTTCTTGTGTTTGTTTGCACTGATTGATTTTTCTGTGAAGTTTTGATAGTGACTCGAACTCCTTGGTTTCTCCTTTTATTTGGATGATTATCTGATTCTGTAAAAGTAATGTCCTCTGGTAGCGGATCATCCGTTCCATTTAACTCTATTTTATCACTTTCAATCATTTCAAAAGATTGTAACGAAGATGATTTACTTGAAGTCGACGGTACTTCTTTTGTTTATAAGTTTTCATAAAATACGATTCGAAGGGCGCAAGTGACTATACAACAATAAATTTGTACGTACTTGGTGAATACGCGCTGTGTCGTCTAGGTCAGTGATTCCCAATTCGTTTATGCTGCGTACCACTTCAAAAAAGACCTCAAACCTGCGTACCCCTTATTGTAGTAGTGATAAATAAAAAAAATAAGTCAGTTTAAATAACATTTATTATCTTCAAATTACAGTACAATAGTGGAAATCCGAATTATTATATGATGTATCGGCGAAGACGCTAATGTGACAAATGTGCACGTTTTTCTTTGCACAGCTCTTAAAAATCTGGTTGTTTCAGTCAGCTTCAGTCTTCAATCGTCTTCAAGTTGAAGTCTGTGACGGTGTTTAGTTTTTAAGTTCGTCATGACCGAAAATCCGCTTTCACATAGGTAGGTCATGCAAAATGGCAATACCTAAATATTTTATTGCTGATTCGCTGATATGATAAATATCTTTTAAATTAGCCCAAAAGTCACCCAGTGATTGCTCTGCAAAACAACTCTTGAGTCTGCTGTTGCATGAGATGTCTATTAATTCGTCTTGATCAGAGATCGGTAGGTGGTCAACAGAATGTTTCGCAAAAGGATTGTTTACCCAGTTCCATTGCGGCGATATTTCTGGGAAGTAACTGCGTAAAGCCGCCGACAAATTTGGCATGTGGCATTTTATGTCTGATTTTAAATCTTCATTTATTGTCGATGAAGATGTATCCGAAAAAAGTTTAAGATTTGGAAACTGGTCATATTTACACTTGTCAATCAAAGATGTCCAGAGGGATAATTTTTGTATAGTGGACTCAAATTTCTCCTACATAGTGAATATGGTTGTATCACGGCCTTGTAGTCCCAAATTCAACTCATTTAATTTTGTGAAGATATCTGACAAGTAAGCCAATTTTTGCACCCACAAAGAGTCAGTCAGCATCTGTTTGCACTCATCGTGTCCCTGCTCGACCAAAAATAACTCAATTTCATGTCTTAATTCAAACATTCTCGCAACAACTCTTCCTTTGGACAGCCAATGCACTTCAGTATGTAACAACAGGGTCTAGTGTTCACTGCCAAGCTCTTTGCAAATAGCTGCAAAAATTCTAGAGCTCCGTGCTTTTAAGATGATGATCGTTGTAAAATAATATTTTGGAAATTGTTCTTGTTTTTACTGATAACCGCACATACCCCTTGATGCAACTTCACGTACCCCTGGGGGTACGCGTACCACTAATTGGGAAACACTGGTCTAGGTCAAATGACGTCACACGATAGAGCGCCTGTGGAACGAAATTATTCTTACAGGCACAACTTCAAAGTCCCATAACTTTTCTATTTCTAGAGATGTTTTATTGATTCTTTGAGGTTTTTGTTCTATTTTACTTAGATTTTTATAATCATTGAAAAAAATTGAAATTTTTTCATTATTTGTCCGGTGTTGATCTTGTTTCAAATATTATAAAAATTTAGCATTATCGAACTTCTGGCAAGGGAGTGGCGGAGAGGTTATTCTTCAAACCAGTCGTTTTTGGGGCTAAGAAAACACATTTTCAATGAGACACTTAACCTCTCATAAATTGAGTTTGATGGTTGAAAATTTGAACGTGGTTTGAGTTAATGTAAAGTGAGTAGTACTTTATGGTAATTTCAACTATTTTTCTCAACTCTCAACCGTCGGCATTCTAATGTACACATTTCCAATTTTTTCTTGGACTTTCTCAGCCCCTCTAAACTCACTAAAGGAGTTAAAAAATTGTAGGTAGAAATGACAGAAATCAGGAGAAATAAATATCTACAAATGGCGGTGGTTCGAAAAATTTACCCAAATTGTGGTAGCAATCTCAGATACCAATTTTCAGCTCATTTGGTTCGATGGGAGCCGGTGAATATGCCATTATCTACCAGAGAAGCAAATATATATATATATATATATATATATATATATATATAATATATATATATATATATATATATATATATATATATATATATATATATATATATATATATATATATATATATATATACATATATATATCAGACATCGAAAAAATTAATGAAATCATATTACAGGGGGTCTGAAATGGATTTATAAAAAACTTTTCTCGCACCTAACTGTTTACTTTCAATGCACAGCGTAGTCTATTGTTTTCTTGAAATATACGACTGAAAAGACACAGAAATAATTATAACAATTGAAATAATAAAACTTCATTACCTAGGCCATATAATACCGAACGGGAGGAGATATGGATTGCTACAAGAAATTCTACAAAGAAAAATTCCAGGAAAACTGGGACCCGGCAGAAGACGAATTTTTGTTTAAAAACACCTGAGAACATCGTTCCTTATAACAACAACACGACTTTTCCGAGCTTTGAAAAACAAAGTTATGATAGCGAGAATGATTGCCAATATCCGTACAGGATAAGCACCAGAAAAAGAAGTTTAACTCCATTGGATATGGATTCACATTGTTGCTATCTAAAGGTTCAAATTCAGAAGATGCGAACAGGACTTTGAATAAATAAATCACATTGTGAACGCACACCGAGCGTTGTTCTTTCTTCTTGTGGACCCGTTCGTACGCTATTCAACCTAAACCCTCATCAATATTCAAAATTCGGTATGTCCATAATCTTAATAATCATAATTATGGTTGTTATAAATTCGGTTTAATAGTCGGAAGTTTTCTAACAAATACCGTATCGTGCTATATGTAAATTTGGTGCATGCATAATGCATGAAAGGAGTTTTTTGTGAGTTGGTGTAATAAATTTGTGGAGTCGATAGCTTATCAATATTCATTGGGGGCGTGGACCATCTGTCTCGTAAAAAACCACTCGGGCTCAATCGCCAAATGTCCGTTGCAACCACACAGCAGATTTAATGGGTGCATAATAGATGATTTAAGTTTGGAGGATTGATAAATGTGGGGTATATGGAAGTCAAGTTATTCCAGAATAACTGCAATGTATTGGAAAAATAACATTTGGATTGATTGGGCCGATACATGGTGTAAATTAATAAACATATCAAAACAATGGTTAATAATAACAATTTACACATTTATCAAAATAAACAACGCATGACGCACGTTTCGGTGGAACTTCTTCAGATGCTAATGGCAAACTAACTATATTTCTCTGTTATATCGAAAACAAGAAATAAAGTGATGACAAATTGTTTAGAAGGGGTAAATAGAAATATGGTTACAAATAATTACTAGAATAGGAAAAACCAATTCTGAACTGCTAGTCAGGTAGTTCCCTGATAGCGTCATACATAGTACTTCCCTACATCCATTCCAACACAAAATGGCAGCTTTCAATATTATGGTACATCGTTTAGTAAACATTCCACTTTCAAACGCTAATTTTAACATCGAGAAAAATATAATTAAACAAAGTAATAATTATGATCCCATAATAATAGACAATATGACAGATAAAAAGTTGTTCAAAAATGCGATTAGCCAGGTTAACCCCCTTACTAAAAATAATATCAAATATAACAGCATCACTTTCATCGGAAATTCAAGTAAAAAACTTAAATCTCTCTTATCTAAGCATAACATTAACATTGCTTATCGTACCGGTAATAATTTAGGAAATCATATAAGAAATAATAAATACAAAGTTCATAGAGATAATGAATCAGGAGTTTATAAAATTAATTGTGGTGATTGTCATAAGTTTTATATTGGTAGAACTTTCAGAAGTTTTCAAACTAGAATTTCAGAACACAAACGTAGCTTTGTTAATCAAAAGTCGGATTCATATTATGCAAACCATTTAATCCAAGAAAATCACACATTCAATTTCTATTTTAAAATATTAAATGCTGAAAGTAAGGGAATTAAACTTAATTTTCTAGAATCATTACAGATGAATAAATACAAGCATTCCGGTCTCCTATAGAATAGCCAAATTGATCATATTTCAAGACCCCTTCTCAATCTTTTTATAATTACCTAACTACCTGACTAGCAGTTCAGAATTGGTTTTTCCTATTCTATAAAGTGATTTTTAGAGGAAAAATGTCAATTATTCAAAAATACGAGTGCTTGCCACTATGAGGCAGTTACTAGAAGTATATTTAAAAAAAACAATTTTCATTATCTAGGTAAAAAGTCACGTGGATGAACTCAAAACTATAACTCAATCTACAATAATACTGACAAGTAGCTGATTCATCGTCATCATTTTGAAAAACACATCTAACTGCGAAATAAAAAATTACAAAGAGGGAGCCATCTCTTTGGAAATATGTTTGTATGTGCCTGAAATGGCAATTCATGCATATAAAATTATATTTCTCTGACGTATGTATTAAAGAGGTGTTTGTGCTATATTTGGCACATGATGCAACAAGAGTTTAAAAGCAAAAAAGGAATAAAAAATATTAGTACTTACTATCAAACGATTTAATTGTACGAGTGTAAAATGTTACTATAAACCACAATAATTACAAGTATAAATTTAACAATTTATGTGACTTCTTTTCTCGAAAATTTCGTGACGAAACGCTAACTGATTATAAATAACATAATTTCTCTAATGACTTATATTGATTTTCTGCCTATTCTTCCGAACATAGTTAGATACCTTGAAATAAGAGAATAGACAACAGTGAATCAGAGGAGAGAAATTAAAGCTACACGAATAAATATGAGTGAACTTATATTAACAATGGCATATTCCCAGCTGAATGGGAATACTGGGATAAGCGAAATGAATTCCGGATAAGAAATAGAGTAAACAGCACTTGTCGCCTCGGGGTTAGCATTGTGATGTTTCGGATGGGCTGGGGACATGGATCCGAGGGGCTGCTTAGGAGAGGACAATATGACCGGCCGATGTTGCAGATTGTCGCTCACTGGACTGGAAAATATGAAGGGTTGCGTTGAGCACGTTATTGGATCTTTCAGAGGAAAAATCAACGTTCCACTTGAAAATACAGCGGGTATAATTAGGTTATGTGGGAAACATGTTCGCTGTCACCACATGAAAGACTACTTCTCCGACCTTCGGAAATTTAATAGAAAGAAGTGAATGTAGGAAAATATTCAGGTTCCTAGGGATCATGTGGAAACTTTGAAGATGATTTTGGAATACTATCAACATTAATGTGTATTAATTATTTATTTAATTTAATTTCGTTTAATTTGCCCAATATAAGTGGTAGTTGTAGATATACTCACATTATTTGATTGTATGATGAATAATGAAAAAAAAAAGTGTCGTAAGACACCCGCTTATATTATGCATCAACCGTCTGTAGTCCAGATGGTTGGGAAATTGTATAGGGTACAGACAGTACCTGGTTCCAATCCCGGATCAGATATGGGTGTTGTAATTGTCCAATAATTGCAGTTTAAAATTATACATTCCTCTTTAAAAAAAAAAAAAAATATATATATATATATATATATATATATATTTATATATATATATATATATATATATATATATATATATATATATATATATATATATATATATATATATATATATATATATATATATATATATATATATATATATATATATATATATATATATTATATATATATATATATATATATATATATATACTAGCTGACCCAGCAAACGTTGTTCTGCCATATAAATTATTTTTATCTATCCATCCTTCTATCTATTCATCTATCTGCCGATGTATCTCTATCTATATATCTATCCATCTAACTATCTATCTATCATTACATTTATCTGTCAATCTATCTGACCCGGGAAACGTTGTTTAAATTATTAAAATGTCCATCAGGAAATATGGGTTGTTGATAGAAGGGTAAATATATTTTTTAATGCAGCATCATCAAAAAAAAATTTGTCCAAAAAATTTATTAAAATGTTTGGGGTGGACCACCATAATCACTTAGGGGTATGAAAAATATATTAGGACCTTTTCTCAGACCGACTATTGTTATTTTCGATTGCCATCTTGCAACCCTATTATGTATCTGTGGATGAAAAAAAAATGAAAGTCGCGATGGAATTTTTATTCAATGTCATGACAAAATAAAAATAAAAATCTTGCCAAAAAAATTGAAGTTTATAATCAACAAACGAAAATAGGGGATGATCGTAGAGGGGTAAAAATTTAGGGATGTATGTATTTCAGAATGCTGTATCATAGAAAATATAGAACAAAAAATTTTGTCTGAAAATAAAAAATAAAAATTTCCCCCTCAACATTTAGGGGGGTGACAAATAGATTTTGTCCGATTCTCAGACCTAACCGATTTGCGCACCAAATTTCATAAGAATCGGTCGAGCCATTTCGGAGCAATTTGAGAAATAAAAAATAGGGGTTGATCGTAGAGGGGTATTTAGAATTGTATGTATTTTTGAATGCTGTATCATAAAAAAGTAGAACAGAAAATTCTGTCTGAAAAATAAAAAATAAAAATCAAGGGGTGGACCACTCTTATTATTTAGGGGGATGAAAAATAAATGTTGGCCGATTTTCAGACCTACCCAATATGCACACAAAATTTTATAAGAATCGGCCTAGCCATTTCAGAGAAGTTTAATTTCTAACACCGTGACACGAGAATTTTATATATATATATATATATATATATATATATATATATATATATATATATATATATATATATATATATATATTATGTATTGAATAACAGTCTCTAGGCAATAAGTCCAATGAGTTTGAAAGTAGGTCATTAACTTTTTTTTTTAATTACTATAGAAATATGAACTTAATCAGTTTATAATGGAAAAACAAGCATCCATTATATTTTACTGCAAAAGCGTATTTATACCATACGAGAAAAGATTAAAGAAATTAGTCGAGAAAAGGATTGATTGAAATTTGTTCTGTGATATAAAATACGACACATAAAATGAGATGAAAAAGGGAAAATGCACGTATCTGAAAAACAAAATAAGATTAATGAATAATTGACAGGTTACACAATAAAACTGAAAAAATAAAAAAGATGACAAAATTGATATATTTGAATGGAAATTGGATGTAACTGGAATAAAAGCATATTCAAAATAAATATTCATTTGTAGATAAATTTATTGAAATTCAAATTCTAAATTTCAAAAAAACAATACTTCCATATGTCCGTCCGTCTGTCTGTCACAAGGCTGTATCGCAAGAACCGCGATAGCTAGACAGTTGAAATTTTCACGAATTATGTATTTCTGTAGACGCTATAACAACAAGTACTAAAAACGAAATTAAATTGATATTTAAGGGGGGCTCCCACACAACAAACGCAAATTTTTTGCCCTTTTTTGTTTGATATCAATAATGACAACAAGTAGTCACTTGAAATATTGTCAAAATAATCAGTTGTATTTTTACTTTAATAATAAATAATTAAATTAAAATGAAATAAATATTTAAGGGGGCATGATCAATGATTCGGTTCCCTTCGTGCGCGAGTCCAACTCGCACTTAGCCGGTTTTCCAGATACAAGCAATTTACATTTCAATTTATTTTTCTACTAATTTGAAATTCATTTTTCAGCGCTAAATTATGCATGGGAACAAGTGAACCATCAAGATTTCTAGATTAATCAAGAAAAAATTTGGGTTTTTAATGGAAGAGTTTGTTTTTAACTGTTTATATACTTCAAATTACTAAACCACAAAGAAATATTATTTAAAATTCAGTGCAGTCCGTAGATGAAAAACAAACCCCTAAGTTAAAGGAAAAATGTTTCGATTTTAAAATTGCTCTTTGGAGACTATCATATATATATATATATATATATATATAAATATATATATATATATATATATATATATATATATAAATATATAAATATATATATATATATATATATATATATATATATATATATATATATATATATATATATATATATATATATATATATATATATATATATATATATATATATATATTATATATATAAATCGTAATAGCTGAGAAAGAGCTTGAGATTGTGTAATAATTTTTCTAAATCTGTCAGCAATTCAACACCAATACAATGATGTCTGATTATCATATCATCCGATAAAAACAGAGCTGTTTCGGTGTCATCAAATGCAATACTTGCGACTTCATATTAAAAGACTTTGCAATATCTGTAACAACCATTCGGTCTCAACTTATCAATCGAAATAAGTTTTCTTCGTCACTTCATATTTCTTATGGTTTTTTCGATGATCCTCGACCGGTAGCAGATATTCTCATCATCGCATCCCCACCTCGACGCCACTGGGCAATCGATCCTCTTTATATGGCCAATATAAGGCTTAAAGCGAGGATCAAACCTACTCAAACAATTTGACACGCATGGCACTCGATTCAGACCCAGACGATGATGCCACACAGTATGCTTGACATGTATCTCTTTATATCTCTTCATTTTATCAAGACCCCTGATTATTTATGGCTACTGACCGGCTTATGTGGGTTAAATTTCTATTATTCCCAGACAACTATTCAGTGATTTCAGAAAAGTGCCCACTTGCTTGAATGGAAACGAATTGCGGGATGAATGGGGATAACAAAACTCTATTGAACAGTGTTTACTTACTTCGATTTTATGGTGTGTGAATAAGGAGTTCGATTCGAGAACCTTTCACGACCTTTTGGGTTGTCTACAAAAAATATCAATACAGGTGCCATAAAAAATAGGCGATTTGGTTTGCAAGAAATTTTCTCAAGGTTTCTTCATCCTGAGAAAGGTTGCTATATATGTATAAATATAATTATATATATATATATATATATATATATATATATATATATATATATATATAATATATATAACTTTTTGATAATTATTAGCAATAACAGGCTTGGTGAATCTCAAATAGCTCGATTTTAATAAAAAGATGACGTTTCGCCATGACATTCGTGGCTTTATCGAAACTTTTGATAAAGCCACGCATGTCGTGTCGAAACGTCAACTTTTTAATAAAATCGAGTCTTTTGAGATTCACCAAGCCTGTTATTGCTAATAATTATAAAAAAGTTAAAAAATAGTTCACAGGCAACAACAATTCAAATAATCAATTATATATATATATATATATATATATATATATATATATATTATATATATATATATATATATATATATATATATATATATTATATATATATATTCGAATTGTTGTTGCCTGTGAACTATTTCTAATCTCTAGATAATTATTAGCAATAACAGGCTTGTTGAATCTCGAAAAACTCGATTTTATTAAAAAGTTGACGTTTCACCACGTTATTCGTGGCGAAATTTTAGTGAAACATAGTAGTCTTTTTCTATTAAAATTTTTTCAAATCAATAAATGTCAAAGAAATTTCAATTTTTTCAAAAGTTTTGATAAAGCCACGAATGTCGTGGCGAAATATATATATATATATATATATCTATATATATATATATATATATATATATATATATATATATATATATGGAAACCGTTGTTACTAAGTGATAATTCAACATGATGAACAAAAACAATACTTGAATTTACTACGTTTACACAAAAATACTTAGAAAAATATCACACTGCGATCATTGGGCAGATTGAGTTAAGAACTCCAGTATTGAATTAGTTGAAATTGAAGGTTGAACTATTTGTGTTTGTGTGAATAAATAAGACACTTGTGGAGTTTTTGTATGAAACCAGATTAGTTATATTAAAGTTAATTATTCCTTAAATTTTGAAAAAGTCTCAAAATATTTGGCAACAATTTCAAAATGTCATATTTCGCTAACATTTGCATTACAAAGTACAAGTAATTATAGATCCAGTTTTACCTCGGAACTCCCCCTGTTAAAATTGGTTTTACCATAAACTTCATTTCACATTTCCCAACAGGAACTTTGTCTTTCAAATATTTTTATTTTCTCCCCTTGCACTGCTTCTCTGGAATATTCAAAGTTATCTTGAGTACTTCCTGGGTTAATTAATTCGGAAAACGGGAAGGAAAGCTGGTTAGAACTTTGGAAATTTATTTTCTTTTCGCTGGTAAAATGGAGATTAATTTTATACAATAGGATTTACGAGCAGCTTTCAAATAATAAGCTGGAAGATAAGAAAACGTATAAATTTCAAATTTCTCTCAAGATTCTTTTAGCTGAAATTAAAATTAATTATTATTTATTTTTCACGAAAGGTTGATTCAAAGATTATAAATTTTGCTTCTCCGCATTTATCAATGGTCCTTCCTGAAAAACATACCGCCAATAGTAAGTAGTAGTAGTAGTAGCTAGTTTACGAAAATATCTAAATAACCTTCCTAGTTTTCCGAATTCTACTGTAACACGCTAATTTATCTGAAAAAAATTATATTTGAGCCCGTTATTTCATGAAAATCCATTTCTTCGTTAATCGTCTAACAAATACCTGCACATCCCGGATGCTTTTCCTTTGAGGAAATAGCAGTTTTCCAGACTAGTCGGAGACGTATAGATAGGGTTGTCAAATTTCGATGTCTGTACATACAGGTTAACTAGCTAACTATAGGAGATACAAAAAAATGCGTTTGACATTCTCGATCTTTCTGTTGATATAAATTCAGTGGCGAAAACAAACATTTGCTATCATCTTCAGTTTTCTAGTTATAAGCAAATTTCAGATCTTCGACTTTTTGACATAAGCGAATATCATGGTTTTTTGTAAAGTTATGAGATACATACATTCTTGAGGGAGTTTCTTCTATATATTCTAGTGGCTTTGTGATTATTTAAAAAAAGGTGCAATTTCGAGTTATGGCCTACGGTTATATTTTTTCAAACTGCAATCATAGTTGGCTATGGTTTGGTTGGAATGGATTTTGTTTCGATTTCTAACCATCTGTCATATGTCGGGTCGCTTTTGATGTGCAAGTCTTTGATAGCGTAAATAATATCTGATTAATCGGTCTTAGCTTGCTAAAGATTTACAATTAATAAGTTTTTTTTAATTCTTGAAATTAGGTTATCTTCTTTCTGGATAGCGTTTGAAATATATCTCAGCTGCAATATCACAATTGTTATAACTTTGAATGAAGTTTTCTAGCTTATCCTACTACTTGTAATTTTCGTATGACATCATCACTTTCACGATAAAATGGGTTAACTGATATTATGACAGAAAAAGACAAACAAGCCATGTTACCTATAGATGACACATGCTTACTTGGAATAAATATTAAAAAACGAAAAAGGTTATCTAGTAAAATATTGTTTTCGCTTATAAATAGACACAGTAAGAAAGGAAAAAAAAAATCGTTCCATTCAAACCCTAGCCAACTCTGATTCCCATTTGAAAAAAATACAACTTCAGGCGATAACTCATTACTAATTTCACCTAAACTAAAACTAAACTATTTGACTAAACTGGCGGAAAACATGCCTCAAGAATATAAAACTTGTTATCTCGTAACTTTATACACAACAATGATATTTACATGTGTCAGAAAGTCAAGAAATAGAACTTTTGATCATAAAAAACGTGATAGCAAATTTTTGTTTTCTCCAGTGAATTTGTCTGAATGGATGAGATAGGCATGCGACCTCCTTTTTTATATCTTCTATAGTTACGGAGTTAGCCTATATAAACATCGAAATTTGTGCACCCCGTACGTATTTCCAGGACTGGTTAAGGAATAATTGAATCGTTGTTTTCATTGTAGTTAACAATTGAATAACAGTATGAAAATATAGGTAGTTGTGCTTTAGAAGACTGAAGTTAATCATAACCATATCAACATTCAAAAGCTTTTTACACAATCATTTCAGTTCTCATATCCATCTCCGTTTCAGTTGAACTGTCAGTTCATTCGTTTTTGTTTATTTGTTTTCATATATTAGATCGATTCAGTTATCAGTTCTATCTATTTTGAGTTGATTCGATATACCTAATTGTCACTTCAGATAAATGTCAACGTGACTTTAACGAACTAAAATGGGAACGGAAACAAAACAAATAGGTTTGGCCATCCCGTTAGTTCTTCCTCTCCGTTTCAGTTTTCCTATGAGTAATAGCTGTTTACACACAGAATGAACTCACATAAATTCACAGTTCGACTGACCAAGCTAGTTAGCCAAGTACTCAGGTTCACTGGCTAGTATTTGGGAGGTCCCGGGTTCGAACCCCGGGGTCGACTGATCTGCCATGAGTTTTTTAAGACGTTCTCAGATAGCGTTAAGTCACTGCTTGCATACTTACATACTGCTGGGCCAGTATTAATTCTCTGAACCCTACCCACACTTCCTATTTTCCATAAATATCCCGTCTCGCCAATCCTCAAGCACTTGTACATACAAGTGTATCCTCTGATCTGGCTGAAGGACTCAAGCTGCTCGCGCTCCCTGACACATACTTCAGGGAGGAAGGAAACACGTGTGTTTCCTTTTTTCAGTTCGACTGAGATGGAGATGGAAATGAAAAAAAAATGATCGTGTAAGAAACCTTTGAAATAAATGACATTTTGTATTTTGAGAGTTTGCATAGTTTTTGCTCGCAATTATTGTAATAAATAATGGAAAGCAACAAGGAAAGCAAGTGCCTATTGAAATTTTCATTACAGCAGCTCCTGCTATAGAACAATAGATCATTTTAGGATGACGTCACAACTGTCAAAACAAATCCGCGATGTTCACTTGGTGGCCAGACAAACATTTCGGCCTATGCTTACAGTGTAAAAGTCGTTACGGAGTTTGCAATATATTATTAAAATGCCAATGTTTTGTTGTGTTGTTGAGTGTTCAATGAGATCGGAAAGAGACCAAGTTCGATTCTTCAGGATTCCCACCGCGCTGAAAAACCGTGGAGACTATTTAAATGCCTTGTCAAAGCAACGACGTGACTTATGGGTAAGGGCTTTGAAAAGGGGTCCTCTGAGCGAAAGTATGCTGAGAAATGCTAGAATTTGTTCAAGACAGTGAGTGAGTATTTTGATTATAATTGAGTTTGGTTCCTTGATTTTTCAAAATAATATCCTAAAAAAAGGTACAAAAAGAACAACAAAACAATTATGCTGAAAGCTAAATGAAAGTAATGCTCTTATATATTCAGGACAACCAGCCCTACTAGAGAATAAGAATAACCCAGATTGGGTACCCACTCAAAACATGGGATACTTATATAGTTGGTGAAATAAAAGATGTACGGTCCCTGAATCGACACAAAAGAAGTACAGTGAGGTCAGATGAACGATTCAAAAAGATTAGTAAGTGGTTATTTATGTTCATGATCAAATAACACATATTCTTGTTTCAGGATTTATCACAATAAGCGTGCCAAAGATTGATATAGTTAATCAATTGTTTAGAGTAAGGTGACTTCTAATTTATGATCACTTTGTATTTTCTTGAAGATAATAAAGCTAATTAAAAACAGATATTGCTTATTTTCAACCCTATGTAATGTTGTTGACAAATTAAAAACAGTTAATGTAAAATTATTTATTCATTTTTGACAACAAACTAAATGATTCAATCAAATCAATGGATTTCGTAGAAGGTACAGGCCATACTGTGCAAGCCTTTGTGTGCAGGAAACAGATTCATTTTCGTTTTCAGCTGGACAAGCTTGTAAACAAAACAACAATGCTGTCACATTACTACAAACTTCCCCCAAACCTGCCATACATGTGCAATATTCACTGGAAATAACCCCATCTGATAACGGGATTACCCAAACCTTGCTTTTTGAGAAAGTCTAATCTGTAACAATGAGACAGTTATTGATAAAAAATATAAAAGTGGAATATAACATTTAGAAATAATAAAATTATTTGCTATGCCTACCTTTCCAACAACAATGTAGGCAATATCATTCATTTGTCGAGCCAAAACATCTTGGACATACCCAGACTCATAATATTTGTAGGCCTATAAAGATTTGTAGGTTTTAAGCTGCTGTCCAGTGTAGAAGCTATGACTAAGGATTATATAATTTACCAAATCCATCAAAGATACTGAAGGGATTACTTCCAGATCCTTGGACAACTGACTTCTCCAAATGAATATGGGTCTATATCGTCTATTATCTCCAATTTCTTGTCGTAGCGGGCTTTCACATCATCGGTAAGAGTTGAATAATATTCACTACGAGACATAACTCAAGAATTTGTTGAATTTTCACTCTGAAATACTATAAAACTCAAAAAAACAAAAAAATGCATCTATCAATAACGAGTATCAAATGACAGTTATGACACAATAAAGTTTGTCTGCCCACCAAGTTAACATAGAGGACCTGTCAAAGTCACGTGACCTAAAATGGTCTATTGTTATCTGAAACATAGAAGTTCATATAGGAAAACGTTCTCAATTTCTTCATGAAATAAATGAATATGAATAAATGCAAATCTATTACAGGGGGTTAATTACTTTTGCATAATATAGTCTTCATGAGTTTGTTTAATTTTTCTTTGATAGATCAAGTTTGAAACGTTAGTTTCACTTGTGATAACTTATCCTGCCCCGTGTAACAATACGTCCCCTTTGGGGATATATGAGCACTAAAAAAATCTTCTTTTGCTGAATAAGTGCTCACTTTTTCTACGGCTACGTTTTTCAATATAACTCTTGATACTTATTGATATCCTTATAAGAAAGCAACCCTATAAAAAATAGAGAACTATCACATTGAAAAAATTATTTTTGTTTTTTGAGTATCCCCTACTATTTTTCATTCATTGAGTTTTTCATGCATATCTTATACCTACAGGCAAATATTTTTGCAGATGTATGTGTAAATTTTTCGAAAATTCAAGTGCATATTTGTTCAAGTCTACTCAAAAAGTGACCTCAAAAACAACGTATCTCGTAGGTTCATAGTTTTTTGATTATATTAATTAAGTAGTTAAAGTTTAGTTTTCAATTAATCTATCATTATATATTGATCTTTCTTGCGCTCACTGCTGGCAAATACCCATTTTGTATATTTATGCCTATATTCTGCATAAATTCAATAAAATATTTGCCTCAGCCTACTTGCTACTAATTAGTCAAAAACTTTTCAACTCTTCACGTTCCTAGTTGACTAAAAAGCTCCATATTTCAATGAGTATATTTATAACGATGAAAATGTCAACTCTACCCGGCGTCTCACCGTGCCCCCTCTAGCGTTGTTCACAATTCCCCAGGTCAGAGTATAATTTTGGAATCGATAACACGCCGTAACATTGGGGTGCATTTTTATAACCACCAGAAAAAGATTTGCCGGAATTGTAAATTGGCCTTTTCGGTCGAGATTCGACGCGATTTAAGCGATAAAACGGGCCCCCTGGGAAGGCCCAAAGGCGCGACGGCGGAATTTTAAAGCAGGTCCGCGAATGCGCGCGCGCTCTTCCGATCGGGTCAGCGATAGCACTCGAACAACAGACGATTTTGAATTTCAAATTACAGTCCCGGCCGTTATTTATGGACTACAAACGGCGTTTATGGCCTCAATTACACATCTGGCCGGTACCGTCTCAGGAATTTCCTTGATATGCAGATAAGGGACGTCTTTTGGGACTGATGGGTGTGTACCTACAGGGTGTGTGTTGTTTAAGGTGTTGTGGTATTATTCTAGTAATAGGATGGAGAACAAAGTGCCTATTTCGATATGTTTAGACTAGACCAGAAGCGGGACTCTGTGTCCTATAGAATTCTATAAATAGCCTGATTTCTATACCACTGACACTCCGTGTACGCGTAAAATAGCTTTCTATCGACGAAAGGGATCGACTTCTGGTGAGGTGTAGAGACGTGTCGTATTCTGTTTTGGCAACAAATTAGCCTGTCCAACAGTATTGTTGTTCTGTCATTTTGTTTATCAATTATAAATGTTTGTTAGTAAAGTGGTAAATAATTTATTAAAAATTATAAATATGCACATTTTACAATTATTGCAAGATGTATGTGACGAAAAGCCGCAATTAATAAGCAATAAGTTCTCTAGAGAAGAGGGAAAAGCCAAGGGAACAGTTAAGGTTTTGGTGAAAAATCAGTAGAAGGATGGAGAAGAGTACCTAATACTGTTGTATTATTACCCAGATTACACGAAAATATTTGTATTAGGTACTTTTTATTTTACTTATGGGGAACTTTGTAAGTTGTACCAAATAAATACCTATTATCATCAGCTATCAAATAAACTTTTACTATATTCTTTTTAAATTATAAATTAAAATAATAAAATACTTATAAAATTGTTAACTTTGGTGAAAGATACGTTTGATTGTCCCATATTTATATAAAAGTTGTTGAATGGCGACGATATAAAGCTATTTTATAAACTATATAGCTAGCAAAATAATTTTAACTTATTGTAATCATTACCAAACTAATAAACAAAACTGTTGGAGGACCAAAATTTTCTCTGTTTGTCGGATTTAGAGAAAGCAGTGAATAATCACCCCGTATGCGGGTTTCTGAAATTAAAATTGCCTAATATCGCGGATTATTCCGCGCTTAAGCATTATTGTATTTCAAGATGTACTTGGTCCGAGGTCCGGTAGAAGACATAAATTGCCTCGGTGGCTTATGTGAAGATCTTGCTCCTAAACTGGAGTGTTCGAACTGTTAGCTGCAAATGTGCGATGGTCTTTTACAATGAAGGATTTCGATTGTTTTGTTTCTCCATCTCCAAGTTTGTTCAACCATAACTTGGCTACGCTGTTCTGATGGGGACCAAAAAATCCGAAACACGTATAGTATAAACAGCTGCTTTCGTATGCAGGTTAATGACTTTAAAATTGCCTAATATATATATATATATATATATATATATATATATATATATATATATATATATATATATATATATATATATATATAGGGTGACCCAGAGCTACGTAATCGGTCCATAATTTTTTTGTCATTGAAGATATCAATATGAAATTTTCAGGGCAAATATGATCTGATTAAGTCTTTTTTTCAAAATTATTTTGAAGAAAATTGCCATATCAACTTTGTTATTTAAAATGGAATCACCTGTATATCTTTCGATTTTCGAATTTCTTATGTAATTTATATTAAAATTGTCATACCACTCTTCATACCTAAAATGAACAGTTTTCGAGTTATTCATTTTTTTCGTAAAATTTTGACAGTTGCGTCTTCAACAAAAATAGGCTATAACTTCTTTTTTAATAGGTCTATTGGTATGCGGCTTGGATTTTTGTAACCCTGATACATTGTTTTATTTATTTCTTGTCAAAATTTGCCATATTTCTAACTAATTACTTGATAAAATCTAGGGTGAAGTTGGCAAATTTCAAAGGTTGATAACTTTCTTATTTCTAATAGAATGCTATGTATATTTTTGCATTAGTAAATTTGCTATTAAATTACCTTTCGATTTGTATAACCATTCTCTATACCTAAAGTTAATAATAACAAAGATATCTAACAATTTTGTAATAATTTATATATCAATACACCTGAGAAATTGAATAGTAAGATATTTTGACGTATCCATGGATACCAATTACAAAAATTATTCAAAATCTTATTGTGTCACCTTTTCTAGTATTCGTTCAGTTAATAAAGTGGATTCTACGCGACAATAAATGATAAATATGGTTTACTATATTGGAGATGCGGATCGAAATGTTCTGCTAGCTAGTAGAATTTATCATCAAAAATACTCTTATTTTGATTCAACTACATTTTGTGATTCTGTTTAATTCTGATTAATAAGCATTGATTTCTTTCTGTATAACGTTGAAATGTATTATTTGGAGAAATTGTTGGATTATGTGAATGTACTCCTCTTGACCAAAATGATAATGTCAAACATAACATTGCAAATTGACATCAGTACTACAAACCTATGTTGTTTATAAACAACAATGATTATTGAATATTAACGTCTTAGAATTATTATATTTTCAATATCTTTTCGGATATCAGCATTCGATGCTAGAAACCTAATGAACAGAAAAGGTGACACAATTAAATTTTAAACAATTTTTGTAATTGGTATCCATGGATACGTCAAAATATCTCACTATTCAATTTCTCAGGTGTATTGATATATAAATTATTATAAAATTGTGAAATATCTTTGTTATTATTTACTTTAGGTATAGGGAATGGTTATACAAATCGAAAGGTAATTTAATAGCAAATTTAATAATGCAAAAATATACATAGCATTCCATTAGAAAAAAGAAAGTTATTAACGTTTAAAATTTGCCAACTTCACCCTAGATTTAATCAAGTAATTAGTTAGAAATATGGCAAATTTTGGCAAGAAAAAAAAAATGTTTCAAGGTTAAAAAAATCCAAACCGCATACCAATAGACGTACTAACAAAGAAGTTATAGCCTATTTTTGTTGAAGACGCAACTGTCAAAATTTTACGAAAAACATGAATAACTCGAAAACTGTTCATTTTAGGTATGAAGAGTGGTTTGACAATTCCATTATGAATTACATAAGAAATTCGAAAATCAAAAGATATACAGGGCGTTCCATTTGAAATAACAAAGTTGATATCACTTCCGGCAAAACTGAAAGTGCAATTTCCTTCAAAATAATTTTGAAAAATAGACTTAGTCAGATCATATTTGCCCTAAAAATTTCATATCGATATCTTCAATGACAAAAAAATTATGGACCGATTACGTAGCTCTGGGTTACCCTGTATATAGGTATATATATATATAAATATATATATATATATATATATATATATATATATATATATATATATATATATATATATATATATATATATATATATATATAAATATATATATATATATATATATATATATATATATATATATATATATATATATATATATATATATATATATATAAATATATATATATATATATATATATATATATATATATATATATATATATATATATATATATACAACAACACAGAAATTAGTCGCGGGAAAATATTAAACAAGTAGGGCAGAATTATCGGTATAGCCCGCTTATATGGAAGCAGCCGTTGACACGTGTTTCGGACTCTTTGGTCCTCATCAGAACGGCGTAGCCAAACATTGGATTGAAAACTTGGAGATGAAAATAGCACAACAAACGAAATCCCGTGCTACGGATTGATCGCCTCCGTGGCAAAGTTTGACCAAATCTCCCAAACCGGAGAGTTCAAACAATAAGCCACAAATGTGTGATTGTCTTCCATAGCAGGGGATTTCGTTTGTTGTGCTATTTTCATCTCCAAGTTTTCAATCCAATGCTTGGCTACGCCGTTCTGATGAGGACCAAAGAGTCCGAAACACGTGTCAACGGGCTGCTTCCATATAAGCGGGCCTATACCGATAATTCTGCCCTACTTGTTATATATATATATATATATATATATATATGTATATATGTATATTATCTTTATATATATATATATATATATATATATATATATATAATATATATATATATATTATATATATATATATATATATATATATATATATATATATATATATATCCATATATATATATATATATATATATATATATATATATATATATATATATATATATATATATTATATATATATATATATTATATATATATATATATATATATATATATATATATATATATATATTATATATATATATATATATATATATATATATAATATATATACATATATAAATATATATATATATATATATATATATATTATATATATATACATATATTATATATATATAATATATATATATATATATATATATATATATATATATATATATATATATATATATATATATATATATATCGGACATGTCTAAAATTCCAAAAATCGAGGCCGAGGAGTTAAGAAACGTGTTTAAAATATACTCCAACTACTCTCCATCAATTTTCGAAACATTCTGATAGTCTATTATTGTCGTAGAAATTATACTGAAAATAAAGAAATTTAACATAAATTACAGCAGTTGTTTGTTTCAATTAATTCTAGGAAAATTCTGACCTAGTTGATTGAGGGCGCTCAATATAAAATCTAATTTAAATATTTCAAATACAACGCTTATTCCGAATATTTATACGGTCCATTTTGTATAATCATCTGGTTCTTTATTGCAGTGTTCACTATGTTATCTATTGTTTCGATGAATAACCCTTCGATGTAATTAACAAAAACCTGGGCACATTTAAGTCTGTTATTCGTTTATTTTATTTCAATCCCCCAATTTGTTGATTTAATAGTCCCGTATCACGTACGTGGGCGGCATTTCGGTCTACCGATGGTTTTGCACATTTTCCGTTCAACTAGACGACAAAAGGAAAATTGGCATGGTTAGAAAGCGAAGCGTTGGTGCGTATTGTGTGGAATCGTTGGGGTGGCACATTGACATATGAAAACGCGTGTCCCCCAACGTGTGGTCTCTGTGAATACCGCACGGACAACACTGCGCGTCGTTAGGGTTTTTAATTATTAACTGGCACCCCTGTTGTGTGGTCTATTAAATGAAGATCGGGCCCTACCATGAAAGGTCTATTATTTCTACTCGCTTCGCGGTAATTAAAAGAAAACCAGTCATTTA
Organism: Cynegetis impunctata; assembly: GCA_030704885.1. Taxonomy (NCBI): domain Eukaryota; kingdom Metazoa; phylum Arthropoda; class Insecta; order Coleoptera; family Coccinellidae; genus Cynegetis; species Cynegetis impunctata. Next base: position 213,725 of record JARQZK010005126.1, on the reverse strand, counting down.
ATACTCATGGAGTTTTGAATGCGTTAATAATTTTCTGGATAGTTTTCTATTAAATATCCTCATTAAGAATAAAGTTGTGAATTTTCATCCATAAAATATCAGGACACTTTTTCTTCTAAAGCTGCAACTTTGAAAAATTCACAAGCCTCCAGTGTGTGATTGATATAGTTTCAATTGGGTGTATCAGAACAACAATGGTCCAAGTCCATTTTACAAAGTTTTGATTAATTAAGATATTTGCGTTTGTGTTTATAGGTAATTTCTTGTTATTTATTTCAAATTGGATTCATTATATTCTTTTTGGTGACATATTAAATTTTATTTCTCTTATACTTCATGGATGATAAATACAAAAACACCTAACTAATCAAACAATTAAGAAAATAAAATGGACTTAGATCAGTGTTGCACTAAACGAATTTTTATTAACGTGCATTGTTTAATCCAAGTCACAAGAATAAAACTGAATTTAGATAAAAGATTTTATGTTATTTATGTTACTTGCTCTGAAGATATTTTTTTACAATTTTACAGAAATTAAATTTGAATTGTAGAGTCACAAATTCAAATTTGTGTGTATTAGGATTGCACAGATGTTTTTAGACTGAAACAAGTAAGTAAAATAAAATTTATATCAAAAAACAATTTTAACATGAATATTAAAAAAACTAGCTAATCTATTTGTCGAATTGGTATTCGTTGTTGAACTCTTCATCACTCAACAACTGATTACTTACTCTAATCCTAACCATCTTGGAAGATAGTTCATGTATTAATTTTAACAGGAAGATTTTTATGAAATTGATGAGAAATAGGTGGTATAAAAGATAAAAGCTATTATTTTTCGTTCTTCTTTACTAAAGTTATGGCTCGTCGTTGCATGTACAGAGGCTCACAATTTACCGCTGCTAAAGATGTGAATTTCTTTACAACGCACTTCTTCATTAAGAAAATCTCTAAAAGTCCATAACATTTGAGACAATCTCTCTATATAATGAAGAAAATGCTTGTCCACGTTTGAATTTGATGACTTGAATCTTCAGTTAATTAACTGAATTTTTAGTCACATAGTCTTATCCACTAATTGAAGTAATACGTGTCCTGACAGGAAAAATAGGACTTGAATCACCTTTGCTCTGAACATTTTCATTTTTAATTTACAGCAATACCAATCTAGTGGCATTTTAAAGGCAATTATTGAGGAGTGGACTTGGATCTTTGTTGCTCTGAAACGGAACCGCATTGGGTGTACTGAATCGAGAATAAAACAGAAAATCAAAATTTTGGACTTGAACCACTGTTGTTCTGATGCACCCAATTATTTCACAAACAATTCCGATCATTTTAAATTTGAAATAAATTTCAAATTCAAAATGTTTCAATAGCCTATTAAGTTTATATCATGATTATCAACCATAAAATTTACACTTGATGAATTATGTACCACCTATTTTTTAATTCAGGTTGTTCACCAGGTTTGGAAAATACTTTCGTTTTTAGAGTATTTATCAAACTGACCAAGATTATGATAGATCTTAACTCGGAACTACGAACAATATTATAAAATACTAAGATTTCTAAATTTCACTAATAGAAATAAAAATAAAAAACTTGAGGTGTCAAGGGACACCCGGATGGAACGAAGTTCCTTCCGATTAATTAGTGAATTAATTGTGATAAAATTTCATTTTTTTAAGTTATAATATTTTTTTTTATTATTAAAAAATATAACTTAATATAAATTTGATAAGTAGGCTCAATCTTAGTAATAATTGGCTATATCCAATCTGTATTATATATATATATATATATATATATATATATATATATATATATATATTTATATATATATATATATATATATATATAAAATATATAATTTATATATATTAAAAAAATAATTTTTATTTTTATATAATAATAATATATATATATATATATATATATATATATATATATATATATATATATATATATATATATATATATATATATATATATATATATATATATATATATATATGTATATAAATATATATATATATATATATATATATATATATATATATATATATATATTATATTATATATATATATTAAGCTATATTTGTATAATTAGTGGGAAAAGCATGAATATTCCCAAGACGACTGTGATAATTACCAGACGAGGAGCGTAGCGACGAGTCTGGTAACACAGGAGTTTGGGAATATGCTTTTCCCACGAATTATACATACTATTTTTTCTCCGATCGTTGATTTACATTTAAAAAATTAATTACAAAATATTTCATCCAAGATGTAATCAAGTAAGTTTAAATAGGTTTTTCTATGTTCATATTGAAATATAGAAGTGGTAACCATGGAAATTACTCTGTTAACTCTGACAAAAGTAAAATAATTTTAAAGCCGGTTTTGTTTGATCCGTTCTATTTTATAAGGAATTAAAAAAGAATTAGTAAACATGAACACTGATAGTGATTATTTGTTGTCTTGCACGGCTCCTGAACTAGTAGAAGCCGCGAACGTGGCTTCACTTAATTTACTTCAGGCGAAATCCAGAGAGAAGTATGAACTTGCGTACCAACGCTTCATGAATTTTTGTAGAAAAAACAGCAGTTTATCCTTTTCTGAGAATGTACTGATGGCGTATTTTGCTGAATTGGCTAAAACAATGAAATCTTCGACGTTGTGGGCACATTATTCCATGCTTCGATCAACTTTGTCTGTTAAAAAATAATATTAATATTGGCCCAGTACCAAAAAACTGAGAGCAGTTTTAAAACGTCAAGCTACAGGATACAAAAAATGTAAATATTAACAAACAATTATAAAAATTAAAAAACCATACTCTGTTTCATTTTAATGTAATAATCCATTTGTTACATTACCGCACGCTACAGCAGTGCGGTTATAGTTATTTTCCTAACAAGTGCGGAAAGACTCTTTCCCGCACGAGTTAGGAACAAAATTTTTTCTACAAGCGCTTATTTTAACGGAGATTTTAACACACCGATGAAATTCGATTTGATATATTCAAATAATTTCATACTAATGATATATTATGTTAATTCACATGTCGTTTCCATAGTAACGTCGTCGGTGGCGTTCGGTGCATAGAGACATATCATTATTCAGTTTATTCTCTAATAAAAGCGTGCGGGAAGAATCCCCGCTAAGGCCGGCCGCACATTTCCTACAATCGGTTCCGATTGTCTGAAACGATTGTCGGATCAGGGCATCTGACGCTCAAATTTCTATACTTTTATACGATCATATCGCACACCTACGATCCGATAATCGGACCGATAAAAAGTCTGATCCGACTACCGGAAGGCAAGCCGTGCGTTGTTTTTGCATAGTCTACCGCAAACATACGATTATTTCTGTCAGTTTTTGACAGGGAGTATAGAAAAAGGAATTGTCAAACCATGTGCGATACTGAAAATTTGATTACCACGGTCGAAAAATATGCCTGCTTGTGACATTCAAATAAAATCGGACGTATTTTGTCGGCAGTGTGCGCTAGTGGTCCAATTTGAAATCGTTTCAGACAATCGGATCCGATTGTAGTAAATGTGCGGCCGCCCTAAACCATTACCGCACGCAAACGCGTGCGGAAATGGAATAGCAGGGGTTTTTCCCGCACTGTTTGGCAATGTCACTCTTTACGAATTGAAATGCGTGCGGGAAAAGGGTTGAAAGCGCACGCTTGTAGAAAATAGTTATTTTCCTAACAAGTGCGGAAAGAGATATTTTCTCGCACGAAACTGCCGTTCGCGTCGTTCGGGTAAGCAGTTGAGTGCGGGAAATACTCTTTCCGCACGAGTTAGGAACAATATTTTTTCTACAAGCGCTTATACGAGATCGATTAGATTTCAACACAACGATTAAATTCGATTTGATATATTCAAATAATTTCATACTAATGACATACTATGTTAATTCACATGTCGTTTCCATAGTAACGTCGTCGGTGGCGTTCGGTGCATAGAGACATATCATTATTCAGTTTATCCTTTAATAAAAGCGTGCGGGAAAAATCCCCGCTATTCCATTCCCGCACGCAAACGCGTGCGGAAATTGTATAGCAGGGTTTTTCTGCACTGTTTCGGCAATGTGAGTCTTTACGAATTGAAAGGCGTGCGGGAAAAGGGTTGAAAGCGCACGCTTGTAGAAAAAGAATATTACCGCACTGTTATTTTCTAATTGCTTAGCAACTGAACACTATTCTGGAATGTTGAGCTTTGCGCATAGAAAACAGGTCAAAATATTGTCACTTTTCCCACGATCGGAGAAAAAAAATATATATATATATATATATATATATAATATATATATATAAATAATATATAATATATATATATATATATAATATAATATATATATAATATATATATTATATAATATATATAATATATATTATATATTATATATTATATATGATATAGTATATATATATATATATATATATATTAAAATATATATATATATATAATATTATATATATATTATATATATTATATATATAAATATATATATATAATATATATATATATATAAATATATATATAATATATATATATATATTATATATATATATATATATATATATATATATATATATATATATATATCTAGCAATATCCGGAACTTGTGCAGAAACTGTCAGGATTCATTATTGTTTTTATTATTTATTATGTATGGGAGACCGGGTACAAAAGTAACGGCGGGTCGAAAGTAACAAATGCTCTGTAGGTTTGAAGAATTGTCAAAACACCACTTAGCTGCTGTCAGGTGATAGCCAGTCGCGCCACCTTCAGTTGCATTCAATCGCCGCTCGCGCCACGCAATGTTAGATCGTGTGAGTGGTCGCTACGTGATTTCACAAATCAAAAGTAAATTTTTTGACGTTTACTCATTAAATGTTTATGTAGTATCAAAGGGATGACATCAATCTGAATATTTGCATATTGATACTCGATTAGATTGATTTTATAGTGCTTAAATTCGTTTTTGTCTAGCATGTTCCGTTTCAAGGTTATCTTTCATGTTCTAACAAAAATGCTGTAGAGTACAAAAGTAACGCAGCCCTATGGGTACATAAGTAACATGTTACTTTTGTCCCCCTATTGATTTACTCTAAGTAAACTTTTTATGTGTGTGTGTTTATTTTAACAAAATGCCGCGACAACGCATAATAACCACCGCACGAATAACAACTAACATGGAAGTCTATCGAAAAGCTACTGAAGAGCATTTTAATGATAGTGAAAAAAATTAGAGCATGGTACAAAAAATTTAATGTCTGCCATGTTACATTGCATAGATATATAAAAAAAAATTTAAGCTAGCAATACTAGCGCAGTTGTAGACAAGGAAAATAAATTTGACGACGAAGATTGCTTCTACCTCGTTTGTTTAGAAAATTTTAACAATAGTCGACTGAATGAGCAAAGTTTACATTGTTTCGAATGCAAAATGTGGTCTCATAGGTAATGAATGCGTCAATGAATTATGCGTGCCATAATTGCGAGTCTGAATATAGATGACTGACACTGAATTTTCCAATAAATATTTGTTTGATTAAATATGTCATATCATATTCATTACAAACCCCTTTGTCCTGTTACTTTCGACCCACAACATGTTACTTTCGGCCCGCCAACGTGGTCGAAAGTAACAAATGACAAATTTTTTTAAAGTTTCTGTGATTCATGCAAAATACACAATTACAAGGTAATTTAAGATGCTAATGTATAGAACAAATACAGAATTTATGTATGGCTATATCAATTTCACCGAAATAATAACACCTAACGAGAAACCAAGGCAGTACTCAACTATATTGAATAGGTGACATAACGTTAATGTTCCTATGCGGCTCCTGCCTTCTTCATTCAGTATTTGTCTCCGCTTGGTTACGAAAATAACTGGCTTGCTTTCTATGAGAGAGAGAGAGGACATACAAACACGCGCACGGCGTGCGCGCGCAAAAAGTGTCGTTACAACTTTTGGTCTTAATTATTTTCGTCTAGCCGTCTTTCGCAACGCGCGATAAGGAACTTCGTTTCAAAAATGTTCAGCCATTACGTTTAATCAAATAGGCATATCTACATATTGAAACAAAGATTGAGAAATACTGTGGTAGGTTATTAATCATATATCTGAAATAATTTCTTTTCAGCGTATAAAAATATCTCTGTGACCTCAACCGAATTCATAAAAAAATCTTTCGAATCCCAAAGATAAAAAAAGTCCAGGGTTGTTAAATTGATATGATCCAAGTGCAATGCTTTTTATAAAGGTCAAACAGATATTTCTTTCGAATCATGAAAAATATTCAAGTTGACCATGGTTCATTTAATATACCACATAAAGTGAACATTTCATGTCAGGAAGTTATGTATCCTCCTAACCGGATTCTGCATTTTTGATCTACGCGGTGAATTGTTGGTTTGCAATATCCTTGGTGGAGGGCGCTCTAGGTTGTTATCCAGATAGTAGCCCGACCGCGATTTGTATTGGGGAACAATTAGAAATTTGTTGATTCACTCCAAATCATATAAGCTGCACTGATGAGACCTAATAAGATCGAAACAGCTGTATGTAGATTTCGAGTCGGGGCGACTTGGAGTTTTCTATAATTCTCCATTGGATTGAAAATGTAGAAGTCGCGTTGCTGAATACGTATAACTAGCTCCCTTGGAAAGTTGTTTGATAACACGGGTCAACACAAAATTTGAAATTGACATTAAAGTATGAACTTTCGGTAGATTAGATCATAGTTCAACGGAAAAAAATTATACGTCATAAAAAAGTTTGCTTTTGTATCCAGGAGAACATTTGAACGATATTTTTGAAAATCTGTGATTTTTATTTTTATTTTATGATAAGTCAATACAAATATATGTATATATTATTTTTATTCATTTTGACTATCAAACTAACTTATAAAAAATGGAAAATAATTCAAAAGTGCGCAGTATTACTTTTTCTTTTATGTTCATAACTGCTTTCTCTCAATAAACACCAAATATAGTCTCCCATAATATTTTAATTGTATTGGCCTTGATAACGTTGTTAGAAGTTCATAATATCTTGATGAAAACGTTTTTAAAACGTATTTAAATGAGCATGCAGCATAATTATGTACTTTTAATAACATCCTGGTTTTTAAATTTTTCAACATATTTTCAACTAGCTTTTCGTAGTTTTCAGCTTTGTTACATCCTGAAAATCCTGAGAATACTGCTTTTAAACTGCTTCAACTTGCTTTTTGAACCCTATTAAGGAAGTTTGGAAATTTTTCATCGGCAAAAATCCGTTTAATTTGCGGACCAATAAAAACTCCAACTGTAATCTTAGCTTCTGACAATGAAAACAATTTTTTTTTTCAAATATTCAAAAGCAAACTTTATATAAAAAAAAGGTATTTTCGTTTAATTTTGGTGCATAATTAACCGGAAAATCATAAAATAAACTTTAGGACAAAGAACGAAATTTTTTTTGTCGAGTCGTGTAATTTGTTAAATTATTAAACAAGAACAGAGAATTTTCACTTTATATAAAGTATGAAATTGACTATGATCAACAAGTATGTTTTTCATGATTTGATTGATAGAAAAGTAAGTTAATAAAATTGTATAATTTGATACAATCGTTGGAATATGCATGTAACCTAAGAAAATTGTATAATTTGATACAATCGTTGGAAAATGCATGTAACCTAAGAAAATTGTATAATTTGATACAATCGTTGGAAAATGCATGTAATCAGCTCCCTTGGAAAGTTGTTTGATGATTTTTCGAATTATTGAAGAATTTTCGTTGTTCACTTCATCTAGATATTTCTTTCGCTACCAGATGTGAAGAATATTTGAAGTACTATAGGTATTAATCAAAAAATATACTCTCGTTGATATTAGTGGGTTGCTCTTATAGTAACTCACTTGATAAATAAATAGTGGGCCTTATAATGGTTTCTTTTTTGAATTGCTGCCATTTTGAGATACGGAAAAACTTAAAAACCAAGATAAAATATGAATTAAAATGGCAGCGGATAGAAAATATAGAAACTGGACTTTCCTAACATCAAGTCTTGTACAAATTCTCGCCACTAAAAAACAAGAAGTTTCTACACAAAAACGGAGCTATTGAAAAATGAAGTTTATTACGCTAGTTAGCATAATGTCAATCCACGTACAAATGGTAAAAAAATTCAGCCCTTTAATTCAATATGGAGAGGTTTGAGGGTGCTAAAATTCTCCAAGCTCTGGTTTTTAGCTCCATGCACCTTTCAAAAATCCCTAGGAAGTTGATTTTTGAATATATTGTAGATATTTGATTTCCACATCATTTCCATGTCTCTGTCACATCGATGTCTAAAATTTTGAGTAAGTAGGTATATCCAAATCTTGATAATTTTCTTGTGAGTTAAGAAATATCCCAGAAATCAAATGTCAGCTCATTTAGCCTGATGCTGGAGATAGTACCTACTGTGAATATATATATATATATATATATATATATATATATATATATATATATATAAATATATAAATTTTGAAGAAGCCACGAATGTCGTGGCGAAACGTAAAGTTTATTACGCCAGTTAGCATAATGTCAATCCACGTACAAATGGTAAAAAAATTCAGCCCTTTAATTCAATATTGAGAGTGCGAAAATTCTCCAAGCCCTGGTTTTAAGCTTCCTGCACCTTCCAAAA